>LYUA01000713.1:0-10971 GCA_002093875.1 Calopteryx splendens
TGTAAAGGTCCGGCCTTTGTCCGTCTCCCAAAAACCATTTTAAAAAATCGCGCTTTAAGGATAACGCGGGGGCAGGGAGGCAACGGGGACTGGCCTTACTGTTTTTGGTTGTATTTTGTAATTTTTTGATATGTTAATGAAACCTAAGTGGTGTTATGATACATGATGGTGTTATACGTATTTGAAAATGGGCGGCGATACCGCCAGAGGAACGTGTTTAATTGATATCGTGTGTGTGTTCAGTGCGCTCACGTTCGAATTGCCCGCACTACAGTGGTGGCGAGATGAAACTCGGTGGAAAGGAAGATCGCCACTCAAGTGGGATTACGGGTAGACCCATGATGGCTTATATAAGGCAGGCCACGAGAGGGGTCTTGGTCAGATATTGAGAGCTGAAAGTGGTTAGAGGTAGAAGTGCTGATGGTCATCGAGGTCATCGATGCTGATCATCGAGGGACATTCCCGATTTCAGCGGCGAGCGTCGCGGAGCAATAGGGTGTCAGGCGAAGACATTTCTCCCTTAACCAGGCCGAAAGGGCCGAAGGAAGCCAGTTTGTAAGGTCTTTTCCCATAAATTTCCCCGTCATACTGTTCCCGGATCTCAACCTCCTCCCCTATCTAGTGGAGGTGTCGTGTCCCATCCCGTCCCCAAAGTGTTCTCGTGTACTATCAACTGACCGCTCTTTGGAACAGGGCCACCGAATATTTAATTAATTTGTTGAACTTGTTACTCTTAAATTAACCCATTAGTAAAATTTTATGAGCGCACCTTTTTATATGCCGCCACTGTTAAATTATTCGCACACGGGCGAGGCGATTCCTCTGCCGCGAAGGGATTGACGTTTCTATTAATCATATTGTTAATAAATGTTGTTTCTATCACTCGTATACGTTGATTTTCTGTGGGAAATTGTGAGAAGAGGGAATGGCCCACCCCTCTAGGTTTGATTTATGTGTCTGCTTAAGAAAATAGTGACGTAATTTTTCTCAAGGAGTTGATGTCTTATTTGCCATTTGTGATTTACTGAGCTAATTATTGTTAATAAATGTCTCTGCTTGAACTTTGTGGGGTCATTCTCTGTTGTCACTATTGCTCCCAGTCCTATCTTATCTATGTCTAAGGCTTGCAAAACTGTAGTTCAAAGGTCAGTAAGTCCCACAAGTAGTGGCCTTGGGGATTTTCAAAACTCTTTTCCAGGGCATATTCCCTTCTGGGGTTGGTAAAAAGGGGGGGAGACGTTACGACACCCGAAAGAGGGAAACGATAGGAACAAACGCGAGGAGCCGTCGCGCTCGTACACACACTTTGGTTCTTACATTACCCCTTTTATTTTCACATTTCTCACTTTTGGTGTAATTAACCCCTCGTTCTACGAACTCCGTATTTATGAAAATAAATAAGTAAAATAAAATATTAAATAGGTACCTAGTTGTAAGGAACGCCATCTTATAAAAAGCCTAGTTTTTCTAATTTTATTAAACACAAATAGATTACGAGCGAGGCCCAAAAATATACCGCAGCCTACGTTCAAGTTGTAGTGTCGACCGTTAACAGTCCAGAATTCCATTAGAAATAACCTCAAGGTGTCAGATTTCCAAACCATTTCCTGGGTTTTACATTTGCTACATGAGATAATATTATGTTCATTTGGTTTCCATAGAATAACAAAATTGAGCAAGAAAGGCGACAGTGGTGAGAGTAGAAGATTGGGTGCCCATTAAGAATTTATTATCACCACAAATGAACTCAAAGCTTGAAAATGTCTGATAAGCACATGGATATCATGTTTAATTTCCTCTAAATTATAGAAATCGCCAAAAAACAGGTACATGGGTAGAATGTGCATAAAAGGAAACTGTTATAACGTACAAAACATGAAAACATCGCCGTCATTTTAACAATTCCACCACACCCGGATGATTTATGGTGAGCTGTTCTGCATTTCCAATTGACAGGCAGACCCGCCATAAATTGTGTCGAAAACTGACCCTGCCGGATGACTCAGAAAATTCCAAATTTTTCACCGAATTCCATCTTAAACAAAGTACCTATCCCTCGATACACGCATTTTGATAGAGTGATGCAGTTAGGCGTGTCTTTAATACGCCATGGACTGATAATGATTACGCCATTTCAGGCAAAAAGAGTCGAAGAAGGAAGCGTTGAGTAGAAGTAGAAAAGAGCATCTGGAGCATCAATACGGAGAAGAAGAACCAGATGGATTGAACACCTCTTGAGTACAATGAATTTGCTAAGACTCTATTAAAAAAATTGGATGCAGGAAAACCATGAGACAAATCCATTGGGAAAATAAAGAGGTATGTAGAAAAGATCTACTTACTAGCAGTAAGGGAATTAGCATTAGATAGGGAAGAATGGAGGACTGCAGTGTACCAATCCTAGGATTTAAGGACTAACGATGATAACTAGATAATTAGAAAATTCTCTTTTTGGTACACCCTCTAGATCTGAAATTTATTTCCATCACACTGTTCCTTTCTCTATTTCACATCTTGCCCTCGAATACTAATGTTAGATATTGCGTAAAATGTGATTTTTCTTAATATTTTGAAAATATGACGTTAGCCTTAACATTACCTAGTTCTTCGTTTCTGACCTAAAAAAATTTATTTTCCATTTGACCTTAAATATTTTCATGAGTTCGTGCATGTAGACGCACCGTTAGCATTCCTTAATATGTCCTTATATTACATCACAAGTTTAAGTAAAGGCTTAAGGAATTTAAGAGTTTATACACCCGAAATGACAATGTTTAACATTTGAAGTAAAATTATTTTGTGGAAAGTGTTCCACAGGGTAACCAGATCGACGAAAATGACATGTCTTTTTGTGCCTGGTTATTTTTTAATGCAGAGCTTAAAAAGAGAAATTAGCACAAATAAAATAAATGATAAAGATAGGTCGATAATAAATAAAAACAAACAAAAAAGTTCATGAAGATGCATGAAAAGTGAATGCATAGTATTTTGAGGGAAATAGAATGTTGAGCGCAAACGAGAACTTTGGGTAGGCGAGATAGAGAGAGGAGAAGATAGGACACATATGTTGGACAGAATGAAGGAAGCCAGAAAGTATGAGCAGATAAATAATGGTTTTACACGTGTTTGGTCATACGGTGCTTAGTATCGTCGGGCGTGGCTTCGAATTGTAGCAGCGGATATTCTTTCTAGTCACCAAAAACCTACCTTAACAAGTAGACTACCATTAATAGTAATTATTAATTTAATATTAAATCATCATCATGGTTTATTAACCAAATATCGGTTTTTAGGTAATCTCCAAGATATTTTTCCATTCCAATTTTTTTCATTACCTCAAAACTCCTATCACTGACAACTTCCGTCACCTGCTCACCGTATTGACCCTTAACCTTCATCTGTGCTTCTTCCCCTCCATGTTCCATTTAACTATGGTCTTCAGCAAGCTGGTTTGTTCGACAACATTTACTCTGCTTATTTTGAGTGTCTCCTTCAGTCATTTCCATTTATCTGCTCTGGAAAAACTCTAAATCACTCACTATGTTAATCTATTTTATTTTCGTCAAAATTTTGTCTAAACAGTTTTCCATTGCCTCTAATCTTTTTGTATCTTCTGTTGCTATCACAATCAAAGAAAAGTAAACTCCATTTACATAATTTTCAATAAAAAACATCCTTAAATATATGCTAGTTCTCTTTGGCATTAGAAGTTTTATCTCCTGACATAAGGCCCCATTCATCATCCTTCTAGTGCTAACTACATCCTTTCTGCTAATTGAATCGCTATTTTTCTTATTAAATTAATTGCAAAGGTTGAACTTTTTTCCAGTTCGAAATTCCATATTCAAATAAGAATCTTTTCTTTCTTAATTCAATTGTAGACTTATTATTTTTACATAGAATTTGGGATTTCATCCCTTTCTTCGTACAAGCTAATAACCTTGTCCGTTCTTCCCTGCAGACTCCTCTATTTTCCATGAATGAATGAAGTATGATTATTCTCACTACGTGTATCCTTGCGCCAACTTTTTAACTTTTTCTTGTGATTGCACTTTTGCACGATGGCATTCAAGGCTTCTAGGATAGTTAGATCATTTTCTCCCTTTACATTTATTATTATTTCAGCGAAATCATTATACACAATCTCCATTTCGTCACCAGCACAGTCTGCCTTTGGTATGTAATTTTGTACACAATTGTACCTGCATATATTATTATTAGTGAAATATTTATAAAAATAATCGTTTAGCTACAATTCAAATGATGATGAATCATATTGGCTCGTTTACGACGCTTAACTCAGGCATAAATTACTTCACAGTAATTACTTAAAAGTAGAAGGAACAAAGTAGAATTAATTTAGAATGGATATTATGAATTGCTAAAGAATATGAATTAATTTATAGAGAAACATTTAACTTTGATTCGAACAATTAAAGTACCTCATTAATACCTTGTTTCGCTCACTCCGGAAATACCAATGACTTTTTGAACCAGTTTTTTATAAAACAAAATACAAATTATAGTTTGAAACATTTTAGGTAAGTAGCTCTATTTTAGTGGTGGGTAATTTTAAACAAAACATTTCAAAATTGCGTTGGTCTAATTTTTCTTCTGTATCGACTATTTTTCACACAATTAAAATAACAAATAATATTTTATTTTAATACCCTGGTGATAATGGGTTGTGGTCCAATTTATTAAGCCTAGAATAGATTTTAAAATATTAGTTAGAAGTTTAAAATCTTAGTTAATATTATGATGATGCCACAGCGAGCTACCTGGAAAACGCTTCTTTTAAAATCTCTAAAAATGAAAGAGGACCATGCAGTTGGAAAAACAAGAAAATAGGAATATTTTGGCGATACCAAAAGACTTATTTAAATTCCAACCAAATTAAATGAATGCCATTAGCGAGGTGATTTAAAATTATTGCGTGAATACAGAAAGCAAATTATTCACGGACGTTAATGATATATGACAGATGACAGTTACTCAGTGATTTCTAAAGGTACGTCATTTGTAAACAATGATCCTAAATCATGGGGGGAGGATGCTACGAGAGGCAGTACCTTTGTTTCAGTCAAACTATACACTGGGTCTCTCTAGGGCTAGGGAGAGTTATGCGATACTACGATCAGAACAGATCATAGCCTCCACGCTCTCCCATACCATCGGGCGAGCTGGAAAGCTACATACTACTCGAGGTAGCCTCTTATTACGTATCACGACGAATCTAACCCAAAGAAGGGCAGAAAAATAATCGGTTTAAAATAAAACAAGTTACCTCATTTAGAGCTAAGCTTCAATTACATCAAAGATCAATTATATCCTCGGAAAGAGCGGATTTCGCGAATACGGGCTTGACTACCGCACAGGAAAACACATATAGCTACTGGAAACACTAAAAATAGACACATGGAATATTTATATAAATATATATTTAAAAACAAAATTTTGGTTAACTTGTGTTACTTAATTACACATTCTTCATAATAATGATAGAAACACACTTGATCGAATCGATATTGAAGTTCTATTATCGAGTTTGAGGTCACGAACAGAAAAACTGCTAAATCAATAACATTGTATAACGTGTTAAAAACGGACTGGTATAAATACAGAAAATTCAGATAAAGTAATAAGCAAGATATATTTTCCTAAAAAAAGGGTAAAAATGAAAGTTATGAGATTGTAGCCGACACCTAAAATGCTAAATACATCTTCTACAAGAAGAAAGTTTTACACCTCTCCAAATATCAGTCACCTGATGCTGTAACCTAAAAGGGAAAAGAGAGGAAAAATAGAAAAAAAATAATCAAATATAATACATAAAACAACTTTAGAATTATTTAGAATAAGAAATAAAAATGAGAAGAAAGGCCAAAAATACGGATCAATAAATAAAAGATGTAGTCAAAGAGAAGAGAGAGGGGTATCATCTCTAATTGAAAGCAGATACGAAAGAAAAGAATTCCTATTAATTAAAATTCTCAGTACCTTAAAGAACTATTTACCGTATAAGTTGCCCATCTAGACTTTAGAACACATTAATTTTGTTTGAACCTAGTGTGATTATATCGAGATGAAATTTTATATGAACAATAAATAAATCACGTGATGAATAACGCAGCTATTCCTGCGCGGGCTGTAAATTCTATTGCTACGCAATAATAAACTGATAAGATTTCGCAGTCTCTCCGTGAGAGGAGCATCCATTTACGAAACTTAATGCAGTGTTACGTAGCAGATTACATTAAAGTTATCAAAATTGGAGATTAAATATCCTAATAAGATTGCTTTTTAATGTGTAACAATCTGATAAAGGCAAGTACCATAATAAAAATAACATATCTCAGCGTTTTTCATTAAAATTAGGGATTGTGAGATAATAACCAGCGAGATACGATAATTTTGAGCGCCTGGCACGATCCAAGACCTGAGGAACGTTTGCATCACTGTTGTACACCTAATACAGGTTGTGCGTCATTCCTTGGTTACCCTTCATTCAAAGTACTATTCTCGCTTAATTAGGCTGTTATGCAATGTACCACGACATATTGGTGCTTTGAAGGAAGAATAATGAGCATTAAAATTATAGTTTTTACATTAAATTTCGCCGATTTATACTTACGCCATATTTTATTATTTAAATACCGCTATACTATTTTATCCCATTTATTTTCATCCAGAAAAATATAATGACTACACGAATCTTTTTAGCGAATGAAGGAATGTTATCAATAAGGAATTTACGAGATTAAATTCCTTCTTGATAACGAGTCTATTGATTACAGAATTTGGCGATGCGACGCCAATACTACACACTAGGCACATTAATTACATGCAAAAAAGTTTCAAGTGTAATTATTTTGGATGAGAATCTGAAGCAGATACGTATGGTTCACGTTGGACAAATATCCAAAGCTGGTAGAGTAAGTATCTGTCGTTAGAATGATCCCTTTAAAAGCAAAAGTGCTGACCAACATCGAAAAATGCGACTGAGTGCGCAATCAAGCAAAAAGCGAATTCAATGTAGAAACGCTTGGTCGACTCGAAATGACCCACAACAAAGCTCGAGCTAATCGATCGTAAAAAATAAATCGAAAAAGTTATTTGACTGTGAAAATGTATACTTCTTTGCGCCCAACAGTTTGGGTGAAATGCGGTTTTCGGTTTCATTTTCTATCGACAGGATGCTTGAATGACACCGTGAATGGGTCTTCGAAAGGGCGTATTATGATTTTTTTTACCCACGCTTGCCTCGGATTCGTCATTCCCGTTATCTTACTCGTTATGTGGTTTGGCATAGGCTCACGTTTTACGACGCTAGGTACATTTTAAAAATTCCAACTTCAAACCTGAATGCGTAGAAGCCCAGAATTCCATGAAATCGTCTCGAGTGCAAGGAATTTCAGCGCATTCGAGTTTAGTACGTGACAAAATACTTCAAATTAGAAAGGAAATAATTGGATTAATGCTCCAAGGTAATATGCAAAAGAATCACCATGCAAAAACCATTCGCCTTTAGCGGGTAACTCCGTAAGGTCACTGTCACGGTATTTACCGCGGTATTTATTTATTTAAGGTTTCTCACCGCAAGGTAACATTAGCGATAGCGTATATAAGTAACATATACTTTTTTCTTAATAGATTTTACTTCAAATATCCAAATTTTAATTAAATGATAATTATTAGACTAAATATGCTAGTCTCAATGCAATGAAAAATGATACATTTCAGCCTAAACCACTCACAGGAATAGAGGAGTAATACGTTCTCAAAAGGTGCTCAATTAATCTTAGATAACAAATCGTACCAAAGAAATATTAAATCACGTATCCACAAAAAAAATTACTATTACTATAAAAAAATAACTTCTATTATTCGGAGGAAATATATTTTTTACGATTCCTTTAAAAAATAAATCACGATAACTTTGTGATTGAAGGGGGGGCATATTGGGATAATAATGACGTTGTTTTTATGCAACGCTCCCTCTAAGAAATTCTCATTCCGGCAAATATATTTCTCTCAAAATTCATTTCCCACGCAATGTTCCGGAATAATTTTTCCTCTCTCAATTTCTTATCTTTTTCTCCCCCATTCCATAATATCTTCCGTCTGTTGGACTGCCCTAAGAAATGGCTTCACCGCTTGTGTTACCTCGGCCCCGAGTAAGTTTATGCGGATTCTGTCTAGATCCGTGGGAATGGAAAGAGAGCGTCTTCTCCTTTGCCTTGGTCCGCCCTTGATGTTTTCGTTAGTTTTACGACGTCGCCGTAGCGTCGCAAATTTTTCCGTTAAAGGGCAGATAAAGTAGGACATCATGCATAATGCTAAATGTATTTCTTCTAGAGGTTCTGCCCCATTCGTACGTTATCCTGAAATTACTTTTTAAAAATAAAAAAAACGGATGTTAATATAGGATATTATGGACATGAATACAATACTAAGCCCTCGAAAAACTTATTTTACAACGCACCTGAAAATTATGTGTTTCCCAGGGCGAAAGAGACGCAACGCATTAGTTTACGAAAAGTTTTTGAATCATTTAAAATAAACCCTGTGAAATGGAAATAATAACTATAAATCCTTGTCCTCTTTTGTCGTCGATTTTTCAATTCCTGCCGGCACAAATGCTATAACCTGCTTTTACATTGCGCTGCATTATGAAAAAAAAATTATTTATTATAACTACGGGTATCATTGAAAACGTTCGTGAATGAACCACATACAAAATATCCCAATCCTTCCTATATTGCACGATTTAAAGAAGGATAACTGATTAATTTTATTTGTGAAGCCTTTGTAGATATTTCCAGGAAAGAATAAATACAGTAGTTACTAAATTCCACACGAATAAAACAGAGTAGCAAACATATTCATCTATTATTTTTGATCTTCAAGGTTATTCTCTAGGCATAAATTGATCTCTAATTAGGAATTATTTATGCATATAACCTGCACAGTATACCACCAAACAAAGTAAATTGTAACTGAAAAAACAGGTACGTATTTTTCTAAATAATTAAAATTGAAAATTACCTCAAGAATTTTATGCCATAATTAATTGACTAAACCTTCAATTTCGTTAAACGGCTCCATTACGTATTACAAAGTTTTTCCACGCACTTTGACTTTGATTTTGACATCGTTCAACCAGCTTATTGTTATCCTCAAGGCACTTAGTAATCTTTGATAATCGTTTCGCAATCAATGACCACTGGCCTTCCAAATTATACCAGAATTCCAGGACATTTTTCGGACCGATTTTTTTATACTAAATTAAATCTTAACTGAATTCAATTATTTTCAGCTGTAATTGAAAAAAGTGATCTGTATTACGGAATTATTCACAAGAAAATTAACTAAATTCCAAACATAGCATCACGTTGAGTGATTTAAAAATAAGGTATACGCAGTAAAATATGCTCCATGGTTACAAAATACTAAACACTAAAGTAAAATGTGAATTAAGTATATAATTATAGCATTTTAAATTTTCAGCATCCCATGCGAACAAAAAGTTATGTTCCAGAATTAAGGGTATCTCATTTGCATTTAATTACGGTTTTATTAAATATTGGTTTTTAAATTTTCCACAAATTCCAATATTTATGAAAAAATTATTCCTACTCTATGAAGCCAATATTTTCTCGCTGCTCCAGAATTCAATTATTTGATTCGTTTGACCTCCTCCAACTAATAAATGATCATCAATTATTTCTTAGTTGTAAATTCTCAATTCAAAAACATTGAAATTTCAACAAAAAATCCACTCCCATAAGTGCCAACGTAAACGGGCAGCAGCCGATCAGTACCTGGAAAAAAGTAATCCATCGGGTGACCCAGTTTGTTCCTAAGATTATTTGTTCGCCGAGTGCAATCGTCTCCGCTCCAGGTTTTAACCTTTACTTCACTATTCCCTTTCCTCTTGCTCTTATTCACCAATTAACATCTGTACCTAATATACATAAAATCCGTCATAACTGATACGGTGAGAGATAAAAATTTCAGTGTGAATTCCACCGTTAAAAGAGTGTTAAAGGTAGAAGATCCCTCCAAATCCATTCAACCCGCAATTTGAGTCTATGTAAGCACTCGAATCTCAGTCATTTCAACTTACCCTGCTAATAACTAGACTTGATACTTAATATATTTTAAAATAGACTTTAATAGGAAAACTGATATTTGGCCTGAAATGTGGCTATTCAATATTGACTCTTGGTGACATCAATATCAATAAAATGTCCTTAATTAAACGTTCCTACTTCATTTATGGGCAATATTTTACCTCCTTCCAATTTAGGAATATATTTTATAAATTGCCTATTGTTAATGCAGATGTTATTGAATATTTCCTATTATCAAAACTGAAATGTGTACTTCCGATTTAATATTGGCAAACTAAAAAGACTCGTGATTTTATTATGCCTGAAATGATTCATTTATATGAAGCAGTTACACACGGTTGACGGAGAATAAATAAAATAATATCGTGTATAAACATGGGAGTGTGATGTATTTTGATATTTTGTGTCACTTAGGTAAATTGAATATTGAATTGATAGGTGAATTCTTTCTCATTATTTAAAAAAATAAATAAACCCCAGGTTGGAGAAAGATGAGCAAAAAGCTTTCTTCTGTGTCCAACAAACATAAAAACAAGACTCTATTAAGTTAACCATTATTTTATGAACGCTTTAGGAATTATTGATACCGTTGGCTCAAAGAAGAGTCGTAAAATGTTCATTTCTATCGTGTTAGTTTCATTTTTTGCTCTCACAGTTGCTTAATATTTATAATTATGCCAAGAGGCTTACGGATAACTGTTGTCAAGTATCAAAGTCAATAGTCATCAAATCATCTATCACAACTTCAAGCGGTTTTACTCCAGTGTACATAGTGATATATTGGAAGTTACTATTCCTTTTAAATATTCATTTTACGTTCGATCCTTGGGTTTAT
>LYUA01000713.1:11001-22082 GCA_002093875.1 Calopteryx splendens
AGTTACTATTCCTTTTAAATATTCATTTTACGTTCGATCCTTGGGTTTATATAAATGCATGGCGGTATGGACATATATTATACGTTGAAATATAAAATAAAAAGAAATCAAAGATTCTGTGAGAGTGTCCCGTATATTAACTTTCTTTTCACATGAATCTGGTTGAAGTATTAACTTATGAAACATTTCAGGATATTTTTCATCATAAAAGATTTGAATTTTTACAAATTCTTTGCTTTGAGAAAGGACAGTGTCTCATCTGGTGCTAAAAGGCACCATTTCATCTTCACCAGATTATTTTTCCATGCTAGTGGAGGCTGGGTCTGAACTATAATGTTAATCTATTTCAAATCATTTTGCTTCTTTGAGAAAAAATACTTTCGCGATGGTGGAGATTGGGCACCATGAAAAACTTTCATCTACAGCAGGTTTTACCTTTTATGCTATTGAGCATAAAAAATTTATAATTCATCATAAGAATTGGAATGAAATGAATCCTTTCACTTGGTGGTGAATGGTAGTTAGTAGCGAGTAGCCGAAAGTGGAATCCTCTCTATACCCAACTTTATACGGAAACACAAAGGTCCATCCAGATCCATCTCCAGTGCTATCATCGAAGTGGAATCCCATGAGGTTAAAACTATAAGACCAACACTAAACTGTTAACATCCTAATTAATATCACTCTGTTGCATTGAAAATTCCAAGAATTTTCTTAAGTCAAAGAGAAAAACAGGAAAAGTTTAGGACGCGGAAAAAAGGAGATAACTCTTCCTTTCTCCTTCACGTTCCTTTTTTACTGTTTTTCCATCCACAGATCCAATCTTTAGAGTGAATCAAAGAAATAGGGGGTCTCAAAGGAAATTGGTGGTACGAAGATTGGGTGCACAGACAGAAGAGGGAAGAGCAGCAGACTGTTCTGTGCGTAACTATACTCTTACGGTTGCCAATACACGCGCATAGCCTCAGTTACGAGAAGCGTAAACTGTGAATTGGTTAAAAAGAAGAGGAGGGATAACACAATTACAAAAAAAAAATGCGGATATAGGAAAATAATTTTAATTTCTGATACGTTGAAGGGGACTTTGTCAAAAATAACGGCCTTCAGCTGCAGCAAAAGGATTAGATAAAATGGCAGTGAGCTACTTTTAGTTTCAGGGATCCAATATAAGTAAGTGCATCCCGAAATTTAGAAACCGTAAAGGTTTTTGAAAGTATAAGAAGTTATATACAGATTCCTGTGAAAATATTATGCCGATTGATATTTTTTAAAAACGATCAGGCATGATGATCAATTTGAACCGTTTTTGATTTGTTACGGGTTCAAACTTGTGAAAGATGTTTCTATCCATATTCAGTGAATATTTCAACGGTTCAATGAATCCTCAGCGATATTTTGAATTGAATGGACGATGAAAGATGAATTCCAGAGGAAATTTTCGTAAAAAAAATTCAAAGTAGATTAGAAACAAAAAAATCACGCAACACCGTGTAAAGGACGAAAGTTCTTCCTGTTCCCTTGCTCTCATGGGTTAAAATTGGGATGAAATTCCGGGATGCAAAAGAAAAATTTGGGATCATGAATCATATGCAATGTTTAAAGAGTGAACCTGGACCATCCTGGTCCGTGAAATCACGTGGGTAAGTAAGCACCATGATAAAATACTTTTACACGTGAATCCTTATAGGCATCCAGCCGGCAAGGGGTTCAAGCACCAGTGGAATGGAAGGGGACTGGCGAAGCGGTTTAAGGGAAATATGAATCGAATTGTATAATTTTAAGTAGCAGCTATCTCTCTTATGTATTTCTCGCGGAAAAAAGTATTCTGAGAAATCCCTCGGGGTCAGAATCTATTCCTATAATCTTATTTTCGTGCTCGGAGCGAAAAATATATAAATAGGTCCCCGATAAAAATTGATTGTGCCCAAGATGCGAATCCAACCACTCCAAAATTTTCCAAAATATTTCCCATCCAGCGCTGCGAAATCTTCCTCGATTCGCAACTCAGGGCAAAGAGAAAAATAACCCTTCTTAACGGAGAACGCGTAAATCGGGAGAGCGATTGAAGCGTTTGTGCTTGCCTGCATTCCGCCGACGATCTCCCCTACTATCCCCTACTACCACCCCCACCTTTTCCCTTGTTGCCGCATCCCATAAAACAGAACCCCCCTCCCCCACCGCGCCCGCCTTTTCGCATAACCTCCCCACGTCAGTCACACTCTCGGCCCTTTCAACCCAGAGGACCGACGGTGCTTGGGGAGAGAGAGGGCATCCTCTGAACGAAACTCGGGACGACGGCGTCAAGCGGAGCCTGCGGGCTATGCCGCAGCCTTGTATCCTCCCGCCATTATCTCTTCAAATTCGAGCCCGACTCCCGTTACTCTCGTTCGCACTCGCGCCCCCATGCACCGAGCGCCATTAATCTTGCCCCGGCTTATGCGTGCGCGATTTGTCAAATGGGACTCCCGCCGCCGCCGCCCGCCGTCTGCCACCTATACCGCCCTGCGCACTGCGAAGAGCCCCCCTCCCCCCACCTCCCCTCCGGTAGTAGCGACGCGGGCGTAGACGTACGATATCTGGGACGGGCCCGC
Organism: Calopteryx splendens; assembly: GCA_002093875.1. Lineage (NCBI taxonomy): Eukaryota > Metazoa > Arthropoda > Insecta > Odonata > Calopterygidae > Calopteryx > Calopteryx splendens. The sequence continues at coordinate 13,593 of LYUA01000713.1, forward strand.
GAGGGAGAGGGAGTGTGCGGACGAGTGGGAAGGCGAGCGGCGGCGGTGGGCAGTGGGGCGGTTGACGTGAGCATTGGCGCGGAGTCCGGGAGGGTAGCCGGGAGACGGGGGTTGGGGACGGAGGGATTTCTACCGCGCCACCGGAGCGGTGCTAAGTTCGCTCCGTGCTCCGCCCCCACCTCTCTCTTTCTCACCGCCACTGCACTCGGATTCAGCTGCTCCCGGACACGTCATTTCACGCGGTACAGATCGGTGCGAGGGCGTGTGAATATCGGGAAATGGGTTGAGGGTGGAGCGGGTCGGATTTCGGGGGGAGGGAGGGGGGAGGTTCGGGCTGCCGAGATTCCCATGCCTGAGGTCCGGGTTGGAATCCCACCGTCGGGGATTCAAAACCATATTCCTACCCGAATCTCCACACCTGCTAACCCCAGCGAGCGGTCGAGGTTTGAATTAGCCCGGAACCGATTCGCCGGGTGATTAAAATAAAAATCTATTTTGATTGAGAGCTCCCACGAAAGCAATTTGGTTGTATCGTTTTTAGAAATATAGATATTTTAAAAAATCGTCGGAAAAATTTGATGAACAGCGATTCTTGCCTCTGATTTAATACCGTTAAATATATTCGGTGACTTTTTTCGAATTAAAATTTGCCCTTTAAAATGCTTAGGCTCTCGCGTTAGTCGCGCGTCGGTGATGGATGAGGACTTACGACTGGTGACAAAGATCGAGCCCTTGAGTCCCATTAAAATTGCATTGCGGGGTAATAAAAAATTGACCCATTTCTTTCTCTTTGTAGCCTTTCTTCGGGTAAATGTCGAGGAAAATGGCGCTATGCAAGAAAAATCAATCATATTGGAAAATTAAATCTAGGGCAACAGTCAACAGGAATTTTAAAGCAAAAACTATGGATTCAAAATATATACCTGCTACGCATCCGTAGTCCCTGGAAGATTTATATAAGGTAAATGTTATTTTCTTAATGGTATTTGTCAATTAAGTGAGCATAGGTATATGCGCATCTATCTACTTGTGATCACTAGAAATCGAAGTGAGAGTTCAATATAGATGGGAACCAGCCAAGGATTAGATAACATCAATGTATAGCTAAATCTTAAGGAGCATATTTCTTGGAGTAGATCTTTTTTCTTTAAACATATGCTTCGTTCTACGTATTTCATATCCTTTCGCCTTTAATATAAGAGTAAGAAAATCAAATCAAATGTCGAAGTTTTGAATTTTTTTCTGGAAGTGCTAATGATGATCGAAATATAAATATTAAGTTCAAGAATGAATAGCAGTAATTGTGCTCTTAAATTGAAATCCCACCAGAAACATAGCTGAATTTTTATATGAAAATATATTTATTCAACGAAATAAATGTGCCACAAGTACAGATGAAATGTTTTAGCACTGCGCGCAGCACAAAAGGAGGTAAAAAAGTGACTTAATGAAGTGAGTATAATTCCGGAGCGAATTCTTAACTTCGGTTACTCCCGTGACAGTATCGTTCAAATTCAAGGAATATAAAATTATTTCCTTCGACCTCTCGACAAATATATGTAAAATAAATCTGGGAGGGTGGTGGTGAGTTTCTAGGTTGGAGGGGAGCAGGGAGAGGAAAGGAATGGGTGCGTGTGGTAAGTGGGGTCGGTAATAAACTGGGTAAGAGGTTGTGGATGTGTTCGTGATGATTAACATTTTCAATATGGAGGAGAATTTCCAGCTAATTCAGGAAGTCAATTCTACTGCCTTCCATTCCATGTGGAGATAGGTAGCGCGGAAATAAATCCTGTGTCCGGAGTCAATTAGATGTATTTTGAAATAGGAACTGTCCTTCTGTGAAATTAAAAAGGAGTGTGTTTTTTTGCATATAATATGCCTCGAGGTCGAACAAAATATTTGTAAATGTTATAAAATTGTTGCAGATGTTTGAAACAATTATTGAAATGTTTCCAGACGTTTAAAACCGGTCGTATCAACGTGATACGTTGGATTGTGGCATTCTACAAAGTTAACTGCAACAATTCAATAAATTGAAGCGGTAAATCATTTTATTTTAATTAAAGCTTTAAAGGGTGAAAATGATAAAAAATAAATGATATAAAAAGAAATGATTCTGAAAACTAAAAAACAAATTCCGAAGAAATTTCTAAAATATTAAACTCATTTCGAGCATAGAAAACGTGGAATACAATAAACATTAAATGTGGAAAAGCAAGTAGAGTTTGCCGCCAGTAAATACCGAATTAATGGTACCACTTTTAGGAGTGGACACAGAGAAAGTTTAAGTGCATTTACAATATACATTCAAAAGAGTCCCGGGTCTATCCAATAATGGAATAATAACAGCGTGGGGATGAAGACAGACTTGGGTATCTCTTCCTCCGTGTCTCAATAAAATTGCGTCCTTAGATCCAATCAAAATTCCTCCCACCTTCATTTACCTTCATTCGAGGCTATAGCGCAAAGGTTTTCCCCTTTATTCCCCTGATTATCACGTCATTACTTCATTCACCTACTGGCGCGAGCCGAGAGAAACGCTTGCATTTCGGAATTAGATAGCGCTGCTGATCTCACTCCTCAGGAGATAATAGCCTTGGAGGGGGTCTCGCTGCCTGCCACATCCAGGTCCAGAGGAAGGAGGCATTAACTCAGTTTGATGCTGATTTTGGCACGAATAGTCGTCGTCGCTCTTGCCATTTTGTCGATCACCACTTTGCGTCTCGGCGCGAGGTAAAAGAGAGTGGGAGGGAAAGGGATGGGGAAGAGAGAGTTGAAAAAAGACAATTACCGAGAGAGGGAGAGAGATACGGCTGAGGAAGGGGGGCGGGGAGTGGAAAGGAGAGGGGAGGAAATATTCATAGGAAAACGAACGCTTCCACCACAGCTAACGATGTCAACGCGGCTAAATCTGATTATTCGGCGACGTCCGATTGGCTGGCGTGCGTCGTCTTCTCAGTAGTTGCAGTGGCAGCCGCTGGGCGGAGATAAATCATTTCCGCTCGCGGGGACCCGCAAAAGTTGGCCGGGAGAGAAAAGAGGCGACGGCGGAAATATACCCCCGGGTATCATTCCTGGCGTTGGGTGTTTTGAGGCGAGGCGGATTGTGGGGGAATGTGAGGGTGGGCGGGATGGTGGAAAGGGGTAGAATGGAGGGGATTTCCAAGGTTGGGAGGGGGGAAATCTGGCGTGGTAGGGGAGACGGGAACAGTACAGGAAGGGAGGAGNGGATTTCCAAGGTTGGGAGGGGGGAAATCTGGCGTGATAGGGGAGACGGGAACAGTACAGGAAGGGAGGAGAGGTGTTGGGGGGGGGGGATAGGTTTGGGAAAAGAGAAAGAAGAAGGGAAAGAGGAGAATCGGATGTTATTGGTCGATTCGGGGATGAATTGATAATGTAGCCCTCAACCAATTGTCTACGGAAATGAAAAATTCAGCGGTATAATTTAAAATAAAGGAGTCAAGGCTTTACAAATGAGCCATTAGGAGGGGAGGGAAGACCAATAAATTGCCGCAAATGTTAAAAATTACAGGAGACATTATGCTTGAGGTAGATTTTCGTTTGTTAAGACGACTCATGGAAGATGTGCATTCCATTTTTTTGAATTTGCACAGTTTTTTTAGAGCTGGTGTCTCAAAAAAGAGGTAAATGACTGAATAAGGCAACTAAGTGTAAATACAATTTGTATGAAAGAATTTTTGTGACAAAACGCACATAGCGTAGCGAACATAACGTAGTTAGAGAAAAATATGGTATATACAATACGAATTAGGGTAGCAACTGGAAAGGGATGCCATAAATTATAGAATTTGAATTGTTTAAGAAACGAACTATGAGAGAGGGCACTTGGCTACAAAATTAGAAAGGGTTTTTATCGTTTGTCCACTAATGTTTTTATTATCAGTATTAGAGTATCGTATTATACGAGTGTTAAACACAGCTTCGTGTCCACAAAAGATATAATTTTTGGTAGATGAACTCCTTTAAATATATCGAGTTTTCACTTGGGGATTGAAGGAATATGACATAAAATACAAGAAAGATTTAACCTTATATTGACTAAAATACATGGATCAAAGCAGTAAAAATTATAAAAGTCTATTTTGATGTAAGAACTTTATAAATTTTATGCATAATTGTCACCCAGTCTCCCAAATGAAAAAAACCTCTAGTATTGTTCGAATTTGATTAGGAAATATTTTAAATACCCAAGTTAATCATTAACTGACCAGAACAAATAGTTTTACCAAATTAAGTTTTTCGGACACATTTACGTCTACGGGTATAATAGTTTTTGATAAAACAATAATAAACTATTGAATATACAAGTTCATTCTTCGACATTTTTCAATAGATACTTCGGTGTAGTACGAGCTCGTAAATTCTATTTCAAGCCCTAAGAACTTATACTTATTCATGGGACCAGCTGTTTATTATAATTGGGCTGTTTTGTTGTGTCTGTTGTTTATTGGGGCTGTTTATTAAAATCACTAGGGTGTCTAAAATGGTAAACCCTGGTAAAAGATTATTTAAGATGCTATTAAAAGTTCTATGGTGAGATTATTTGGAAATAATGCAATATGTGAATCATCCATTTCACACGAAGTGCTGCTCATACGTTGGACGAAAATGAAATTCGAGGCAAAATAGGGAGAGTAGGGGATGGGCAAAGAGGACGCGAAGGAAGAGTATCAGGAGTGAAAAGTAAGGGTGGGGGAGTAGAAGGCTGGAGGCTCCCCGTGAGGGAGTAGGCGGGAGACAGGGCATGGATGGCGGCTTTAGCGGTTATTCATACGTGAAAACAGATTTATGTGTGAAAAAATGTCGGGAGCGACAAGCACCCTGTCGCTCGCTAATACGTTTTATTTCCACAAATAAATGTAGATTTGGTGGTTTTGCGATTGCAAGGCTCCTGGAAATGTGACAGCGGCGGCCGGGATGCTGTGAGCACGATATGACGATAGAGGGAGCAACGAAGTGGTAGGTACGAAGATTTTCCTGGTGGCATGAGGGATCGGGTGGGAGAAGGGAAGGTTGGATAGGAAGTGATACGCGGATTTATTTCAGCACGGTTCATCATATATTGCATCCATAAAAAAAGAACGTGGAACACTCCGTGGCGGAAAAAAAAACATAATTAGCCTTTGCCCAATCGAAAAAATAATTATTTTCGCTACCTTAATTTGCAGTGTCCTTCCGTGAAACTTATTCAAAATCAAAGCTGTGGTTCTATTCTATCGGCTTATTTCATTTGAAATTCCGCGCTCCTTAATGTAATGCCCAGGACAATGGACGTAAATTTCTTAGAAAATTGGCATATTTCTTTTGCTAATAAGTTGAAAAGAAGCAACTCATATAAAGAGCATGTAATAAATAGTTTGTAAATCAGCAAAGGAATAAGTGCACTAAAGGAGAAATATAAATAGCTAAAATAAGATAAAATTGTATAAATAGACATTTTAACAGGATATGCATAAATTTGCCGTTATTAGAAGTTTTAAAGAAGAAAATATTAATTGCGACGTGGCGACATGTTACAGTAGAAATAATTTCGTGATGATAAACCCAGGTTAAAAAAGAAATTACGCATATCTTTCGTCGTTTTATAGTTTCACAGGTGAACATTAATTTACCAGAAAGACGTAGATATTAAGAATTAAAACACACACAAGCATATCGGAGGGGGCATATGAGAAAATTGGCTTCATCTTCTCCGCAGCATTATTTCTTTCATCATCATAATCAATTTCAAATGATGAAAGGTATTTAGCGCGCCCAGAATTTTTTTCCGCTATTTTTTAATTTGGAATAAAGTTCTTCATGTCCATATTCCACTTTCATAGTTTTGATTGGTTTGAAGAGATGAAGGAGTCGAAGTTTGAAGAGTTTAATATACATGACGTATTATTTTAACTCATCCAACGCCCTTGTATTCAATTTTAAAATTTCAAAAGTACCTATATTATTTTCTGCTATATTTAAGATGTTTATCAACATTTGGTATACAATTGATATTTGATGCATTTTATTTAATAAGTAATGCCAATTCAATGAATTCAACGTATATTCTGCATAAAGAGCAAACAGAATAAAATCGTCTGGTGACACCAGTAAAATTTCCTCCTTTCCAATTAACTACATGAATGGATAATTCAAAAGTAAAGTGATTTCAGAATAATTACAGTTTTACGAGCGAAAAACAACAGAGCGTGTAAATGCAAGATAGATATGTTTTTACCCAATGTAATATACAGTGGTTATCCAGTTATCCGAATAGAATTATAAATTACGCGCATCATCTTTAGGTGATTTTTCTATTTTGTGTAACACTATTCACCTCCGATGTTCAAATATTTGTCATTGGGCATCACCATTTAAAAAAAACTCCTTCTCAATAGTTGTTTCCACCAGAGTCTGAAACAACTTTGTCACACTAATTAAGCGTAGTTCTTGATCACATAGTGACACATGGGATGTAACTTGGGCACACCAAATCACTCCTGAGGAAAAACGCCAGTCTCCAGAGTGGTGCCACAGGGGAACCTCTAAGCCATGCATATTCATAGATTTTTTCTGACTCAGATAATCATGTTTACAGTGTACTGAGATCGTATAGTTCTCACCTTGGTTAACTTCATGCATCGTAAGACAACAATCAATGAAGATGCATACTGTGCAACATAACTTAACATTGTGCAAGCTATAAAGAGCCATCTAAAACGAGTGGTGTTGATTATTGAGCAATGGTTTGGTGCCTTTCCATGAAAATGCTCGTCCTGTCTCCACAAAATAAAAAAATCTTGACCCAAAGTTGATTTGGTGGTTTTTATTTCTAAACGGGTAAATAATTCTGGATGAACCTCATTACGCAATGGTGGAAATATTTTTGAAAAAGAAACCGTAGCATTTAAATGACGAAAGAGTAACATTAGTACCTCCAATGAATTCCTCTCCAATGAATTATACAGGCATAGTATATGAAATATCAATGTCCTCCTCAATAGAAAGTTGAAGAACATGCATCCTGCAATACGCACAACCCGCAAGACACATTATCCTGGAATTGGCAACCCGCAACACAAAACTGTATCACGAATTGCTTAATTCAGGATGTATGTGTTATGCGTTCAACTCGTGTTGCAGGATAAATGTTTTAGGTTGTGTATGATATATGAGTGAGTAAAGAGAGAAATAGCGTACCGAGACGTAGCGTAGCGTGTGACATACCTACCATAGGAACTGATACATTCCAAGAGAAAATAGCCATAAGGTATGTAATTTTTATCTGGCGCGTGCAAACGAAAACAATATACATAACTATTAGCTGTGCAAAATATTTTCTTTTAATTTTGACAACTTAGGTATCTAAGTTTACAAATGAGAATGCCTAAATTTTAAAGATATATAAGGGACCACGAGGTCTATCAAAAAGGAATCCATATATTGGCCTGGAAAGAAATGTTTCATACCTGACGGGATTGAGACCCTGATCTTCTTGCGCCTCCACACACTTAGTCAAAATATTCTTCTGGTTCTGAGAAAACTTTTGAAAAGCATCTTTTTGAATGATTTTAGCTCCACCTTCTTTATTTTCTTCTCTCAATTCTCAAATCGCGAGGTTTAATTTTACGAGAGAGTCTATTTTTAGACCTAGTCGAAACTCTTACAACCCTGACTCACCTCCAGTTATCACGGTGTTGAGAATCTAAAGCTTGGTGTTGGCATACTTCCAATATGTCCTGCGCAGCGCCAAGATGGAATTGTTCCTGTTTCTGTAGCAGCAGCGTGGAAACATATTTAATAGCTACTCGAATTTAGTACAATTTATCTTGTAAAATTGAATGTTTAAAATCTTTGCTGATCCCATGACAATGTTCCATATGAAATTTCGCACCTTCTCGACGGAAACCCCACCGTGACCTGTTTTTTGGTCTCCTAAAAAGCCAAGCACTCTTCACAGATATACGGCCATTTTGGAATCAGTCACGCTTTTACTTGGTTTTCCCAATGGCATCATCTTTATAGACCTACTGAATCTTACATATTGTTTCGGCTTGTGAACTACCAAGAAGTGGACAAAACTTGATGCCGCATCTATGAATTTACACGATCTTTCATCTTGAGCAAACTGGAAATCCGAAAAACACATAGTACAGCACCTCACTCATTGGCAACCAGACTGACTCACGCACACGACAATGATACGAAAACCAACACGCATAGAGTTATCGCTTTCAACTGCGGAATATGGGCACCGTCTAGCCGTTTTTACTTGGCAATTGAAACTTTAATGCCGGAACGTTTTTAGACAGGACTTGGACAATAAAAGGACAACTGTCTACACAGGAAATCATACAACAATGATCTATGTACGGAGAAAGAAAATTGGTATTTGTATAACCCTTTAATATAAAGTTAAATAGGAAATAAGTCACAAGGAAACACAAACTGGGAAAGTTCCACAAATAAAAATTTTTATTGGTACGACCT
>LYUA01000713.1:32117-47233 GCA_002093875.1 Calopteryx splendens
CCTTTCTTCATTTCTGCATACTTCCTGCCTCCGTTCATTCCATCCAACATGCCTAATCTTTTCCTCCATCTCCCTCGCTAACCCAGCATTCTACCCTCTATCACACTCTTCATCACTCTGTTACAAAATACATAAAATTATGCTTAAAAATATAATTCCTATGCAATACGTATACCAAAGAATTGATTTAAATTTAAAAAATCCATTAAGAGTAGTAGTACATAAGTTGTCTCAGAGAATCTCAGAGTTTAGAGGATTAAGTTCATCAGAAAAGTTTTGATGCGCTTTGAAAAGCAGAAAGCTCTATTTTATTGATTTTTTTTTAATTTCGGCAATGTGTTCTGTTTCCATTGACTTTTTCCGCAAACCATAACGGAAAAAGATAAACATATATTAATAAGATAACAAAAATTAACACGTGGATCTTAATATGTTCTAATCAACTTTCACACATTCCCGTGCGAATCCCGTAGACCTTTGAATATCCCCAGGGCGAATGTCGGTAGCCGCGCCACACTCTGCCAAGCCCTGATTATCCTGAATGCCCTGAATTAAAGCCCTCGAGCAAATGACGCAATAACCTTCCTCCGGCGGCGGCGGCGTTAACGTACCTCGCTTCCTCCTCGCTGGGCCCTTCAGTCTTTCCTTCCTCTCCTGCCCAAACGATTTCCTCTCCGCCCACCCACCTTTTGCAAAGCGATCCATTCGCCGGTGACGCATTTAATTGTGGGAGAAGGAGACGCAGTTTAACGGGGAGAGAAGGGGGACATAGAGACTTTAATGCTCGCGCTAAATCCTTCTCTCTATGGTCAGCGCGAGAGGGGAGGGCGGAGCCCACTTGGTTATGTTGGCCGGCTGGCTGCGACGGTGGAGAGGGAGGGAGGGCGTGTGTGGAGGTTAGTAATAGGGGGTGAAGGGGATTTTAAAGTTGTTTGCACGGACGAAGGGTCGGCAGTGTTCACAAAGGGAGAGCCCAGTGTGTGCGACCCAATTTACCGGGGCCATCCTTTGCTTTTCCACTCTGCTCATGTTTTCCGTCCTCCCCCCCCTCCCCCCGCCTCACCCATGGTTTCACAACAACGAGTTTTCGGCATTTGCGGTCGTGATGAAGGTTTTCTCCTTCACCTGTGTGATCTTTTCTGCGAGTTTTTTCTCTTTGCCGGCGATCGCATGTTTTCCCCGGGGTCCATCGCATGTTTTCACACAAAATGAAACGGTAACAAACGTGAAGGTGAAGTTCCACGGAATAATTTTTCATATTCGTCTAGATGCGGGTGAATATTATCAATGACGATCCGTCCAGAAAGTGAGTATCATATTATTTTTTTCACTGAGAATAAAAAAGCATATTTATTTACATGAAATCAGTTTTTAAGGCATTTTGAAGATTTTTCAAGAGTTATTATTTATTGTCCACAGTTTAGGATTCACTTTTATTTAGTTAGGTTGAAAATTCGAGAAACACTATGGAACGTATGTGGGAAGACAAGTCATTTCATTCAGAAGAACCTTCGAAAAACATTCGATATCACCCACAAATTTTTCATTGCATAGAAGTAATTAGCATATGGGATTAGATATGTTTAAAGAGATGATAAATCATCAATTTTGGAATAGCTGACTACAATATTTCACAGACGAGATTTATTCGGCATAGAAAACGACACATTCTTCTTCTTCGGAAAAATATTTTCGTTTCGTTTAATTTGCGACGCAAAAATATCAACATATTATTCAGTTCAGGCATTGCGTTATGTAGCCCTTGAAGCAAAATCATACAGAGATTAGATTCGAATTATAGTAGCATTAGGTACATTGATACTATTTTCTTTTCAATTAGGAAGGCTATATAAATGGTTATGGTTTCTGTGTTTGTATGGAAAACAATTAAAATGTAACATCTGATGAGAAAATCTTTCTGATCTCTTTTTTAATTCATTATAGTCTTTGTAAGTATTACGATACCTCCTAAAACTTGTAATTGATGGCAAAATGATTATAAGACATCCACTCAAATTTCGAATAACTTTTTGATTTGAAAAACCTTTATTTCAAATGGATATTATCGCAAATATGATACACCTATGGTGAAAATAAAACCATGGAATTTTGGAATGGAGTATGTATAATAAAAATGAATTTTATAATCATAAAGGTTTTGCTTGAAAGATTAAAAATGGAACCTCATGAAGAGCCTACCGCTCTCAAAAGTCAATTTGAAAGGGACAGCTAATAATGCTTGGTTACTGGAGCCTGAAATTAGCAGTCAAACCTAAAGAATAGTCGAATTTGAGCTTTTAAATTAAAAATACTATAATTCACTGACCGAACATTATAAGAACCAAAATGGGTTCAATTGTCTGTGTCTATTAGTCACACTTCAGCGACTGGCCAAAACCCGTCTTAACGTACATCTCGATTCTTATTACATTAAAAACGATTCGTTTTGAAAAAAATTCATCAAAATGGTATAGAATTCAGTGCTTTATCGGTAAAGTGATCTTTCAAAATATGTGGCCCTCTGAGTGTCCCCATGTGGCTGGTAAAAGACGATTGAAAACCAAAACAGTTTTATTCTTAAAGGACTGGCTTGAAACTTCTGGCTGTTTCCTTATACCAAGGATTTACGGTGGTATCTTAAAAATAGGAAGAGTTACACCTGAAATTATAATTAGGCATATCTTGGTTGAGAGTTTATGCTTCGAAATCAACTTTCGTCACGAACGTGGTCATTACTCAGGAATTGAAAGGGAATCAAGAAATATATATATTGTTGCATTAGATGACGGACATCAGCTTCCAACCACTTGCTCGTAACTTGAAACCAATTTATGGCTTATTTCATCAACGTCATCCTTTCCGGATAAAAATCTTAAATATTTCATGTTTTATTCTTTTTTACGATCATTTGTGGAAGAAATTCCGAAATTGCTTTATATTTTGGATTGAATACTTCACGAAGTCAATATTCCCACTAAAGAATACTCATAATCTTATATTTTTCCTACATTGGTACATAAAAATCAAAGCCAAGTCCATGAATAAACTTGCTGCTTAACATACTTAATAACCTTTTAATCAATTTTGATGCTTTTTGCGTTTAGTCTATGCTGCAAAAGAGCTCCAACATATATTTTAAGTCCCGTTTAAGTTTCCTCTCCCCCCACTTGCTTTCCCCTCCGACACGTTACATTTCGCGAAGTTCGGTCCTGCAAAGCTTTCAACCGAGAAATTGCCAATCTGAATTGCGTACGACCGGAGGAGCTGTGATGGGAGATGAAGGAAGGTGAAAAATATGCCTGTGGAAGATGTCGGGAGAATGAGTTAGAAGGTGAGAGAGTGTCTTCCAGACGGTTGTGAGGAGGTTTACGAGACCCGCGGGGATGTTTTGGGGGGAGGAGGTGGAGAGGAGCTTAACTTAGGACGATTGTAACGGTTAAGAGAGTAACAGAGTCGGAGAGAGAGATAGAGAAAGAGAGAGTGGGAGGAATCAGTGGAGGACGTAAGAAGGAATGATGTTGAGGCAGTAAATCAGAGGAGTGACTCAAACGGTCTTGGCGAACGAAGAGGTTTTTTTTTATATTCATTTAAAGTTAGTCTCAACTGTGTGTTAGATCATGCGTTTTCGCATTCTTCAGAGAGAGATGGAGAGAGAGAAACTTACTCAGCCATTCCTTCGCAAGTTCGTGTGCCATAAGTTTCCGGAATGTATTATGTTCTTCGAGCTTCAAATTCTCAAATTATCTTCCATGCGATGGCATCTCCAATTTGATCCATCTCTCTGAGGAAATACACTTCTTGTGACAAGGTACACCATCTCAAAGTTATCATGACTCAGTCTTTCACCAGGCACCCTTATACTTGAATTAAGAATGATAGTTTCACTCATTTAATGTGAGTGAATTTCATATTTCATGGAAAAAATAACATCATTAGCCAAAGGAATGAGGAACCAAGTAAATTCGTCCTTAAATTCGCCAACTGTTACAAAACTGACGGAGGAGGGAGAGGTTCTTTAAAATAAATCTTTGATGACCTTAGATTAATTTTAAATAATTTTCATGCTATTGAATCAATGAAAATCGCTGCTCCATGAATAAGTATCATTAATAATTTTCAAGAATAGGTATACATAAATGAACATAATTTGATCTACGGTTATATATTTGGTAATATTATTATTCAAACATAGGGTTTATTTTATCGGAAGAGGAAAGGAATTTTAGTTAATATTAATTCCTGCTCTAAGTTATCAATAAAACTTGTACGAATTATGAAAGAGTTCTTGTAATTATTTTTTGGGCTTATTAGAATCTCTATATAAATATAGAATTTGCCATATTACATCAAGGTCACATTTAAACAGCTATCATTTTTTAAAAATGGGAGAAGGCGGAGAAAAAGGTTTAAAATAATGTGGTGTTATGAAGATGACCGCGAATAACAATGAGGTAGAACCTTAATACTGATGAAACTGGTTTGATCCTCGGTAACGTTAGCCAACTAATGGACTTGTATACGTTAGTCTTCCATCATTTGACGAGAAACCATGATGGTATTTATTATTTTGAGAAAAATATATTTTGGAGTTGCAAAAGATATAAGGGATATGAGTGTATGGATAAAGTAGAAGATACATGTTGAAAAGAGGTAGTAGTAGATTTAGGTTTAAGATGCGTCGACAACGTAGGTCATTTCGCACATGTTGAAAAGGGTAAGGTCGAGAGGGGTTATAAGGGTCTTGTTAAAGTTTTCAAAAATGGAAACAGGGAAACAATTGCAAGGCCTTTTCTACGAACCTAATTCGAATTACGCAGTGATCCTCTCTTATACTACTTCCTTTTTTATCTCTACTCATCCCACCGCTTTTCGCTATTGATCGCCAGTAATAAATTTTCCCCACATTTTATACTTATTTTTCCTATAAACAAGACCATTTATCTTTTCATGACTTTTAGACTTTTCATGCGTTCAAAATATGATTTTTAAACAGCTTTCGCATGCTTCATAACCCTTAACCAAAAGAAATTCAGGCATGCATACATTTTAAATCGAGATAGAAGCGAGCAAATGAGTTAAGTGAGAGAAATACGAAATTACTACGAGTGAGGGGAGTCCCAACAGTAAAGGGACGTGACACAGGACCAGTATTTTCTCCTTACAGTTTATCACACTTAATTTTACTGACTTTGCATTTAATGAGGGATAATAATTGATAAAGGGCACAGCTTTTAAATGTTTTGGTGAGTACTTGATTTTGAAGTGTATTTGCATCTAAATTACAAAATATAACGATGATACAAAGATGAACGAACGTGAATGCTGTTCTTACAATGTCAAATATTTTTTGTTGCAAAACACGTGTATTGGTTTTGTACGTTTACGTTTGAATGCGAATTGAATTTCTTTAATCAATTAAAAAAACAAATTCATTTAGAATTCAATTTTGATTTTAATCGCACTCTTCATACTCTATACTACGTCTGAGAAATTATTAAGTCTACAAGTTATCCTAAAAGCGTAAGTTAAATTTATTTGACCCGTTGACACAGCTGGAAGCATTGTACGCCATTACATTGTTTGGAGCTACATAAATTTATCTTAAAAAAGGATTAGAAGAATAATCATTTTTCGGAATAAATAAACGGAGCACTAATTGTAAGCATGAAATTAATAGACTGACGAATTTGGTCTTTGATATTCGAAGCATGGCTATGCATTTGGTTCCGCCACTAACATCAGCATTATAAACAATTATTCATATTAGGCCAATAGAAAGGTACATCGCATGTGAATTTAAAAATAAACTCCAGGGGTAGGTTAAAACATTTATATCCATATTAAAACATAATAATATTAATAAATTTTAAACATTTAAATGTTAACAGATTTGATAAGTGTAAACCTCCGTTGTGAATTCGGAATTTTAAAAAGATATCATATTAAAAAGGATTGAAAATATTCATTTGATAATTTTCCAAAATAATTTCGATAAAGTTTCAAATTTTTTATTCGAGTATCTTTATGGTAACAATTTCAAACACCAAAATGATAAAATCTTTCACCATAGCTATGAAAGAGTGGTTTAATATAAGCAATAAGCGGGGGAGAGCTATCGATGGCCGTAATCTAAGGGAAAGAAGTAACCAGGTCGCAGATTTTTTTAGACGTATTGGTGCGCATTAGGGAACATCTGCTACCTTTAGTCTGCCCTTCCGATTGAAGAAATATGTATTTGGAAGAAAAAATGCATTTTCAATACCCTTCTGAGAAAGATGACTTATTGGTAGTAAAAATCATGCAACTAAATTTTCATATTTGACTTTGATCAATTGTTACTTGGAAAAATTTATAAGTACGTGATTTAAACTCTAGTTTTACGACTTTTGTTTTAGCTTTATAGCCTAGATGGTAGCGGGGTAACGCCCTTGCTTGGAAATCTGAATACCACGCATTAAAACCCTCTCCGAGATGGGTTTCTCCATAGTAAGCACCCTTTTTTATGTCTGTCCTCACCGTACTTTAATGTATTAGGTAGTACTGAAAACTCACATCCATGTATTACAGAGAAAATACAGTTTTTATATCGGAAAATAGGTGTAGACATTATAATTTTTAGAGAAACATAGTGCTAAATTAGGATAACAAATATATTTAAAGCACGAATAACGATTAAATGTTGAAATCTTCAGTTAAATTATAATTTATAAAACCATTACTAATAAAAGCTTAAACGAAGTAAAGTGAATTGCTAACTAATACTGAAGTAAATTCCACGAAAGTTAAAGCTTAAATAACTTAGTAAAAGTGACTAATATTTTACCCTTTAGATTATGGTATATTTATTTTATCCATGTCATCATATTTAAGGATCCATTCTTTTTCACCATGCCTATAGTTTTTACTCTACAATGCACTAAGTAATGCATTAAAGAAAGGCAATACATATTATTGACTTGAAAATCATCAAATATTCCTTCTAGAGACGATATTAGTTTTTGGTATAATTTTACCAACAGTGAGAAAGTAAGAAAAATAAATACAAAACAGTATCTTCGAATTGATTTAACCTAGTTTCAGAAGTAAGTACAACGACTTAACTTAAAAGTTATAGACGAGTTAACTTAAAAATATCAGTGTTATGCATCTCCAAGCATACGGATAATAGGCTTCTCGAGGAAAGAGGTGATCTAAAGCATAAAACATATGTTACGTCATGTGGAAGATGCGAAATAATAAGTGTATCGAATGAACACTATATTTACGAGATGGAAAAGAAACTCGTGAAGATATTAATACTTATAGGGAATTTTTAAAGATGAAACAGATATATTGATGGTAAAATCTACATAATTTAATAAAATAATCAGCTAATCAGGAATGAAAGGCCATATCCCGATTATTTTCCTGCAAAAAAGAAGAAATTTAATGTTTAACTGCGAAGAAAAAAGTGTATTCAGTAAAAAGTGTGTTCACATAAAACTTGAAAAAATCGTATTCACATCTATTTTCCATATTTTATCGTTAAAGTTGCGTGGTTCAAAAGTAGCAATATCCAGGTGTCATATAAGTAAGCTGGCGTTACCTCGTTTACCGTGTGGGAGAGGGACAGCGTAAAAAGTGTACGTGGGCCTATACATTTGTCCAACACTTTTTCTCAACGGAAATCATCGACCGGTCTCGGGGAGTTTTCCATCGTCGCGACTAACTTGCCCTCAGTTATTAGATTCGAATCAGCGGCCGATGTTTCCGGAGACGCGTGGGTTTTATACCCCCCGGCGGTTATCGGCCGGGATAATGTAGATGTTTGGATTAGGCGCAAACAATTTCCTCCGTAGGATATGCTCGGTAAATGTTTGACGTCATTTAGTGGATGTCATAGCCGCTGCCATCGGATGAAGGTGGGATAGGCAGGTGAGACGCGAAAGGGCAGGGGGATGGGGAGGGTGTGCGCGGGGAGGGTGGGAGTAAGTGGACGAGCGGGTGGGGATGGCTGGGATAGCGCGCGCTGGCAGGCGGGCAATATGCGCAGATTGACACTGACACCGGTCAACGGGCAAACGAATCTGCATCCCCACCACGCACACACACCCGTCGCCTCCTCCTCCTCTCTCTCCCACTCCACCGCCCCTNTCTCTCCCACTCCCCCGCCCCTCCCCCCGCTCCCCGCCCCCTTTTCCGTCCCCTCCCATATTCCGTCTCGTCCCGTCCGCCAATCTCATCTGATACCAGTCCGTCACCGTCATTGTTCCACGGCTGAAAGCGACGGACGGGTGGTTGAGTGCTCGCTGGCTATTAAGTCTCTCGATGGGCCTCTCGTTTTACGAACGAGGGTGGAAAGATCGGGCACCAATCAAACGTCTATGGGATCCCAAGTGTAGACGGCACAGGACCTTCGGCACGCGTGTCCAAATTGGCACGAGAGAGGGAATCGCTCGGTCTCCCAATTAGGGGTTAGTTCTCGGGGCTGGGAAAACAAAGATAACCAACCAGGCTCTGCTCCAGCCTGGATCATTATTTCCAATTATTTTCTCAATCGCGCACACTTGGCATAGGTTATATTGAGTGAAAAAACCTCAATATGTTTTAATGCCAAATATGAACCGCACGTCACTATGTTCACCCTGGTAATTAAACAACAACCAAATCCGCAGGAAAATCAACTCATATGAAGATTCTTTGCTCTCGTATTAACCCTAACAGACATAACTACAATGGACGGATGAAATAATTGATGGTAATGAGGGCCAGCGGCTGGATAAAAGTCCAATTAATATTATGACAGGAATATTTCCTTACTAGAAAGCCATCGTATCCTTAATATTTGTGAGTTGGATGTTAATGAGAATATCATTAAGAAACCTTCCCACAATTGTGGAAAATATGAACGAGCAACCACCGTTAAAAAGGAAAAGGTCTACTTATAGAATTCAGATTTCCGACATCTTGGCGCATTTCCAACAAATCAAAATGCCAGAAAAGATGTTAACGATATTATTGTCTCTAGATGTATTCGATAAATCTAAAACAATGGGTCCTTTTTTGCGATGCATAATTCGAGGTAAAATTATGAAAATATAATTTTAACATATAGGTGATTACACTTTTGACAAAAATGCTTCTTATATTCGGAATCAATATTTAAAATTCGGATTAAAAAAATGATTTTCTACATTTATCAATTTCCTCTCCATGAAAATACGTTTCCGTTGGTGGTTAATCTGACCGCGTTGGAAAAGGTAAGGCATAAAACGATCTTTGCTGGTAATTTGTGATGCTTCGCGAACTTTCACACTTAATTCATCTTATGCTTATTTAATATAAATTTCAATGAAAAAAAAGACTAACCGGAAGTGAGAATTAAAATAAATCCCTCACAGCTGAAGTGATATATTAAATGGTCTCTAACAACGTTCCACTAATTCGTACAGGAAATTAAATACTACAGAATTACAGTCAATGTAAACTTTCTAATGCATCTTGATAGCGGGTATCGCACTATCGTTATATGTATATTTAAGTAATTGTAAGGTAATTACATTCAACTATTCGAGACTTTTACATGAAGATCTTTCTTTGCAAAAGTATTAATCTACTGGTTAATCCACCATAGGAAAAGAATGGCGTGTAGAAAATGTAGTAGGGAGTATTGAAAACAAAAAAATCCTTAATTATAAGCACATATGTATTTTTTAACATTGATATGAAACAAATTGTGAATATCATTTACATCTGATGATTTCCCGCTGAGATCTCACAAGACAAGTACATCAGTATTAATATTATCAAAAATAGTATTAATAGACTTATTAATGTTAACAAAACAATTCGGAGACTAGAGAAATTATGAAAAAGAGGAGATATGACCAGTATAACAAGAATACTGAATTATCCCAACAGCCTATAACTGTAGCAGTAATTATTATACCTATTTTTAACGTTAATTGTTATTGTAAAAATCACTGAATCGCACGTAGAAGATATAACTAATGAATAAGCCAATAAGACTAAATCACTCATCAATAAAAATTGCTAATAATGCGTTAGTGGACTTAGCAAGACGGACATTTTCTCTAAGCAATGAAAATCACTACTCTGCGGATGTTGCACGAAAAGTGGTTATACAAAGAGCAATGATCACTAACTGAATTACTCTATTCGCTCCATATCTTTCCTTCCACGACGTGGAGTTTCGGAACAATATATTTCCTTTATTTCCTTCAGAATTATATATTTCCACGCTAAATGTTTAATTTTGCAACTTGATCTATTTGACCTACACTCGTGAAAGAACAAATATTCCATTGACTTGTCAAATACATCGTTTTTCTTAATTATCCTTTTAACTATCAACGTGGATAATACTTAAAATTATCGCTTTATCATCTATAGATAAAATATATATATACATAATAATATATAATCTAATATATAAATAAAATATAAATATGTGCCATTGAGGAAACCTAATGCAAAATATATGCTAATTTTTTCATATACGTGCGATGAGGCAAATTCATGATTTTGAAGTAAATTTATAACACGAAAATGTGCCATATACCTACTCTTCCCAATGTATTATACATAATTATATATGTATGTGCAGCCAGGCATGTTTATTTGTAAATGCATACGACATTGTAGGTACACATCCTTGACGACGTCTACTCAGGGAAATTAAGGATCGATACCTGCTTTACAACGAAAATATATGCATCTGTTTTCATCTCTCATCTAACCTTCTCGCAAATATGTAAGTACGTGCACACACGGATATGAGATTATTATCAAACCTCTATAGATTTTATGTTAAGCCTTTTCTGCAAAGCAAGGTATAACCACGTATTCAAATAGCTCCTGTATCGCACATTTCCATCTATTTGGATTTATAACGATTGATTTATAGAGTGATAGACCTGTAGAAAATACTTGGAGTTTTTAAATATTTTTTTAGGAATATGAGATTAATCTGTTACCCTCCGAACAGCTGTGTGGTTAAAGAGGATGTGAAAAACAACAAACAGACTCGGAGAATCGAAGGATATTATGGTAAAATACGGATATAATTAGCGAAAAGCATGTTGGAGACATCAACATGGTCGTTGGATCGTTTAGTTCCTGGGGGTATTGTGTGGCGATCAAGTTTTGATGATTTCTTCACATTTATTGCCACGCGTTCCTTGCGAGAGTTTATGCCATTCTGAGTGAAATGTGGTAAAACCGCGTAGCGGATGCATTTTACGTATCTTGCGTTATTAAACTGAGCGTGGTTCTCATGCTCGGACCACGGTGAGATAATGCTACACGTACACCTACCTAATGAGGTGAAGGATGTGTTAGGACTGAGTGAGACGCACATTATGTGAAAACTACTCATCGGAGTGTTGGGATTTAAAGTTTTAAAAATTAAAATGACAATTGATTAACTTGAATACCTATCAGACGTAAAATTGCGGAAATTAATTAATTCGCAATGAATGTTCATTTGTATATTTTATACTGAAATTATACACAACAGTATATTTTCAGTGGGATATAGGAAGATATTTTCATTGCAAAAATCATTAACTTGGACTTGAAAAAAAATTCCCACGCTCTTCCCCATGAAAAATGTATGGTGGTGCAGTGGACAGGATTTAAAATATCCAGGTTCTACATAGTCAAGTTCATGGGGATTTAAAAATGCGGTTTCTCCACACCACGTGGGGTTTACCACATGGCCTTTTTTCCTTGACATCAGGGGTATCCTAAAAACATGGGTTTTCGGGTTTTGACAAGCCGGTTATTTTCAACAGCTGCATGTGGGACTTGACGAGGACGAGCGATTATTTAATGGAAATACGGGTGTTTCTCTTTATGGTCGCGGATTCACGGTTTTGTGGAACGTTGCTGGTGATACTGTCGTTCGGGAGAAGTGATATCGAGGTTTGTGTCTCATCAACGCTTACCGGACGTGGATGCAAGTTTATGCCTCACTCCTGTAACGGTATTAAAATCCCGCCGCAAATGTCGGTAGCCTACGTAAACAACTATTTTACTCTCAAATCCAGCCGTGCCAAAAATGGCCTTTCCGAAAAGGGAATACCTCCGGTAAAACGCTTTTTGTTTTCAAATCACGCGCAAAATTCTGCTACACGCAAATGTTTGTTTTATGAGATATTTTATGACAGAATGCCACACTGAGAGCATGAAATGGACAATCACCTGATTAAGGAAAACACACGCAATGGGACAACTCCGATCCCGTATTTGGATAAACTTTGCTCAATGCGGACTCCATTTCGAAATGGTTCGAAAAATGGTTCGAAGGGAAAAAATATTTATTTTTTTCTTTGCACTGCAACACACATTTATTTGATCTAAATGCGTGATGTTCTTGCATTTTGAATTTCTTGATTGAAATGAAATTCACATAATTGCAAAAGATGGGAAAAATAAAACGATGTAAAATGGTTTAATGCGTTATTTTTTACAAAATAGTTTATGAAGCAGTGGCTCTCATTAGGCTAATTAATTAATTTTATTAGCTCTACCCCCATCCACCAAACCAAGTTCCCCGGCAGATTGCTGTTCTTTAAAAAACATTTTTAATGGTCAATATTTTGAAATGCAAGGAATACAACTGAATTTGCATCATGTTTTTCAAGATAAGGCCGTAAATACTTGCAAATATATTTGTTTGTGTATTAGTTAATTTATAAATATTTTCAGAAATTTATGCTTTAATTTATTCAGATTTCTTACGTTGATATGTAATTTTGGAGATTACTCATAGGTTAGGTTTAATTCCGCGACAATTGTCAATACTTTTTTCGAAAAAATATTTCGGTCTTAACCGTTTACCCCGTTTTTTTTCGTTTCACTACTCCAACGCAAATTTATTCTGAAAAAGATGACCATATTACTCCATAGCGGAATCGCCTCGTTAAGCGATTTTGAATCCCGCTCATAAAGATTATCGAAAATAATTTTATGCTCAAGTCTGTCGGTATTCCACACCACCTCTTTGAATTAAAATCTCTTTTAATCTGGTCGTTATGACAACGCACTGCGCCACATGGATAATTTCTACTTACCTTCTAGGAAATTGGATTACCGGAAATAGGTTTATATCAATTAAATTCAATCCGTGGGATTAGCTACGTCATTTCCTCGACATAAACAACTTCTTCTACGGAGAGGAGGGGGGAGGGGAGGCACGGAGTTGGGTCCGTGTGAATAAAAACATCTTTATCTTTTCCACTCAAAAGGAAACAGTCAATATTCCTACTCGCAATGGATTTGTTTTTTTCTTCTCGCTCCGCAAGAACACAGTTTTTACGTCCCTCGCAGGTGGACATGCGTTTTGATCGCTGGGATGAATTCCGCGGAATTTTGTTTTATTTTGCTGGAGGGTTTGGGAGAGAATGTAAAGGGAAACCTTTGCTGCATTTACCCCTTATCTCTTAATCCCTTTGGCTTGCGTGTGCGCGTTCCTAATTCATTCAGTAAATCCGGTTTTAAACTGGCGCTGAATCTTTCTTAATCCTTGGGACGCACCACCTTGTCCTCCTCCGGCTCTCCTGCCTCCTATTCTTTCTCTTTACTTAGGTGGAGGGAATGGGGGAGAGGACACGAGGGTGCACGCCGCATCGAACCGCGTACGTATTTTAACCTATATTCCATCAAGTTTCCGCGAGTGAAACCTCCTGTTATTTTAGATTTCTATTCCGAATGGAACGGTGATGACGCTGGACGCGTGTGACGGAGAGAAGAAGTTAGTCCTATCGACGTCATAGAACCATTCGGGTAGAGTGTGAAAATTATATAAAATATTTCCCTATCCCTATAAACTTGACAATTATACTGACACACGTTAAGTCGACGGCTTGCGCTCTGTACCTATCCCATTTTACACGCTGATAAGCGGCCGTGAAACCCACAGATGAGTAATAATAAAACAAATAATGAAAAGACGTCTGAAGGAAAAATAAAGAGAACAGATGAACTGGACCTCAGTTTCAAAACTTTTTGATCGATTGGAATCGAGTTAGATAGTTTACACTACTGCCATATTTTTCCGAAACTCGCAATTCTTCACCTCAGTGTTTTTGACAATATTACCGTATATTTTACTCAACAAGAAAGGATCGAAAATTTACGGAAGCCAAGAATCTGAGTGGAGTGGATGCATTACGCACGGTGATGCTGGCAATATTACTGACTGTGTTGCGATAGCTATCCTTGATAAAGATTTTTTTTACCACATGCACCCGTGACAGGTGGACTCCCAGGAGAGTAAATTTTTTTTAAATTTCGTCCCGTTTAGAAAAAAAGCACGGCCAACCCCAACCCAGACAACCAAGAGTGCTTAGCTGTTAGGACACTGCTTCCTCACGGGCTGATGCTCAAAAATGACCGACTGATTTCGCCCACCAGTGGAATCCACCGCAGAATGTAGTTCCGAACGAAGGTAGGGCGGATGCCGGTTATCCTGGGCTTCGGGGCCAAATACTCCTTCCTTCGCCTTTTTCCGGCATATGGTCTTAAATCACCCCCCGTCCATTCCGACGGTGGAATGTTGCCAATTCAGGGGCCTCCTCCTTGCCCAACTGGCGCCCTTTTCATTGTCTGCGACAGTTTTCTGAATTCAGCAAATTGACTGTGGATAACGCTCCCATGATGGATTAAAGGAAGTTTATGTGAAAAGCACAGACATCGAAAGTGATGCAAAAAAATTATGGTGTGAAAGTTTTTTTACGGAAGGCGATCCCATTGCATAAGAAACAATGATTCTTTGATAATGAATATGCTCTCCCCTAAAAAATATTTGATTTGCGAAAAACTCCTTTTTTAGGTATTACCAATAAGGTGCAATTTTTGTGACACATGTTTTAAGCTCACTGTCAATTGGCATGATTCAAGTAATTAACTATAGTAGTAGTTAGCAGTAACCATTGGTGAAGCCGGTTTTCCCCCAGGCATAATTATGTTTGAAATTTTAGAATTTCTGTGTATTTTTTCCTTATTTATGTGGAAAAAGACAATTCTTTAATTATGAAGATATAGAGGAAATCAAAGTTTTGCAATTCCACATAAAATATTTATTCTGTCACGACCATGATTTCGCCGCTGTA
>LYUA01000713.1:47298-57608 GCA_002093875.1 Calopteryx splendens
CTATATCTTCATAATGGAAGAATTCCACCAAGTGACGCCTGAAACCATCGATTACAATTCTTTAATTCAATTTTGAAATAAGGTTAGTGATTCAAGCATTAAACATACCTCATAACTTAGATTGTCATATTAATATCTAGAGAAAATATCTATTGAAAAGGGCTTATTTCGTGCAAACCGAAAACCTTATGTGGCATAAAAAGTTGTTTCGGACAATATCACGATGCAATGTAAGGTAGGAAAGGGCATACATCTTCTATACGCTATATGACGTTTTCTCGTAGAGTTTTGATAAATTAGTGTTATTAATCGTACTTTAATTGCAAAAAATGCTGAAAGTGAAACATAAACGTAGGTATTTAAGTAATAACTCTAATTACAGTCAAATCATGCAGTGCGCTTCATTACCTACCTTTAATTCTCACCGTGGGTAGAACGGTTGGGAATGCTGAAGTTATTTTGCAGAGAATTTGAAGTAAGAGTTGTTGATGGAATGGCTCTAAAGATCGTTACTGGGTACATCAATACCATCAAGGTAAAAACATGTTTTCTCGCTCAAAGGAAATAAATACAAACTCTACCCAACTAAATTCTCCGCATCTCTAAAAAATGTTTTTGAAAATATAAATATAAAGACATATTACAGCTGAAACGTCCTTTCTCAGAATTTTAACTCTCTCCACTTTAATTATACTTCTTGAAAATATAAACGCTTCCCCGCTGATATAACTTTTTCATTGAATCAAGAAAAAGGGTATGTCCAATAAACTTATTCAACTTCTGCGATTGTTGTATTCATTACATTTTTTAGTACAGCTGGAAATATATACCTATCAATCAATCCTGCGTCATCATTGATTGATTTTCTTAGGAAAAGGTACATGCCCCACATATTGATAGACCTAAATTTTCTTTCCGAACTTTAAGGCAAAATGTGATTTTATTCCGTCTCCATTAATTAAACCTGCAAAGGAATCAACCAGCTTTGTGATGATAATTTATTTTTATACTTTTTATACTTGCTTAAATCAAAAATATCTGTCGCCAAGTAAACCATGATCTAGTCAATTAATGAACCCTGGACTGAGTCATTTTCATGGCGTACATCAGCAAATGAAATACGATGTCTATCATGGTGTTAGTTTTTTGTATTATAGGTAATTTTTGTATTTTACATAGAACAATTTCTCTTGTTGTCCTTGAAATGTTCACGGCAATAGGTTTCTTGTAATAGCATTAGGATTCTATTATTTCTCTTTTTTGGCAGGGCGCAGAGATTACCACTAAATTATATTTTCGCTGGAAATATAGAAGTGCATCAATTTTTTACCTACCATCAATATTCAATTTTTGTGGGAAAAGGTGTATATTTAACACATTGATATGCCTGAATAATCTTCTTATTTTGCTTCCAATATAGCTGAGGTATGATCTTTAGGAAAGTTCTCTCTCGGAATTATGGTAGAGAAACCCAGCTTGCCACACAGTTCACTTTATTCAATGGCCTTAAAATTAATGTTATAGCCGAAATCACTTCCTATTAGCCTTTTAATTGGAAATAAATTAAAATGAGCACACAAACTACAGTAGTTAGGTACGTTTTTGGACGTTTCTTTTCATCCTCAGTCAGTCAGCGTCAGCTCAGAGTCAGCGGAAAAATGATAATAAATTTTCGTAGTCATTATATTTGAACGTAATACAATTAAAGTGAAGAAAATTAAAATTCTGAGAACGGGCAGTTCTACAGGAATACTTCTTTACATTACCACGCTCAAAGGAAGTGTTTTGTGAGAAATGAGAACTGGTGTTTCTGTAGCTTTGTATTTCTCTTTCCTATAAGAAAAAAATATTTTTTAGGAGAGACGAAGACGGACTCAATGATGGATGATCTTAAGAACAATTTCATTCTCAGTTTTTTTATAATATTGGTTACAGAAAGGTAATAACCCTTACTAAATTCCTAGCTCAACAGTGAATTTAGTTAAATTGTCCATTGAAAAATGAATCCAAATACTAATGCGCAAGCTGATTTTTTATGCATCTCGCATAAAAAGATGTTACAAACATCAGTTACAGACGATGCAATGTAGATGGACTGGAATGATAGAAGTTGCCTCTCCCCAGAGTTATAATGCATCTGTAAAACTAATCATATTTTATGGTTAGTATTGCTGATAGTGAAACAAAGACATAGCAATAACAAACTAAAGTCAGCTCTTGAAAAGCAATTGATTTACAATAATTTCTCGCCATAATCGAATCGGTTGGACATAAAGGTTACAGGCACGAGGTTAAAGGTTATCAACAATTTTGGCACTATCTAGCAGCCTATAAATCTGATAATCATATATAGGCTCCGTAATTAAATCTAACCTATCAATTCTGGAATAATAGGGCACACAAAAGTCCAAAATGTTTATTTCTTCAAAACTCTAGTTTTCATGCGGATATTTTCAGCTGATGATTTATTTACGTTGAGGTAACTTCTCAAATTCGCAACTTACCCGCAAGTGATTCATAAATGCGTGACATAACATAATTTGGAGCCAAAATATATTATTAAATTATGTATTAAATAAACCAACCTGCCATGCACCAATTTTCCATTTTAAATTCCAGTGCTATTTGATATAGAACTCATGTCATTGGAAAGAATAGTATAAAACAGATGGGTTTAATAAAAAACAAAAAAAATATATATTCCTAAGGCATATGTAATACGGCGATCTACCTTCATCCCAAATTTCAGATCTAGTTTATTGAGGAATGCCTTCAAGGAAAGATAGAAAGACATTTCTGTCGCTTCATGACAAAAGTGAGCTCTTTGAATACCGAATGGATGCATTTTCTGAAGGAAAAAAACATGTAAATAATCAAGAAAGGACAGAAAAATCATCGTGTTTTCAAAATTATTTTAAATATGTAGCGATACTGACAAAAAATCGTGAAACTGGCATTTTTATTTTACGCAGCATATGGTATTTAAATTTTGTAATGGAGAGGTGCCGGTGGAGGCGCTTACAAGGAAGGCTTTATTTTAAAATACTGCTCCAAAAAGCCACGCAAAACTCCAAACGAAGTTATCAACTTGGGGGTCGTTTACTTGTTGATAATAGAATTACTTTCGTGCCGAGTTCCATTATGACCTAGTTTGATTTTTTTTCAGGTTTGAGGTGTTAACAAGATGATGCTTTTAGTAAACGCAAAATTCAAGCTCTATTGTTTTTGGTGATAATACTTTCTAGTAAATTATTTATCTTTTGCGTTTGCAAAATTGTGGTTGGAATAATGTTTCTTGGGATTCCCTTTTTCCCTATTTTAATACTTAATCCCAAAATTTATGTTCCTGACGTATAATACTATAAAATAGAACAAACTCCATGATCTTTAATTTTTTAAACCCTACCTGGATATTAATGAACGTTCATTTAATGACAAAATGCATACTTATTTCTCTTTATATTAATTGGAATGGGAATAATCGAGAAGTTTCTATAAACTCATTAGCAAAATTTGGTGTAAATTACTGTTTGCATTCCTTAAAGGCAAATATATTGTTCTTTGGAAAAATATAGTATGGTATTCGATTCTTTTGTCAAATTATTCCTGAATTTTGCACTTAATTTTTCAATATTTCCATCGAGACTGAATGAGAAATTTTTGATGCCCCAATTATATAATTATTTATTAAAACTTACCCACACCTGCTTATAATATTTAAAGATTTTTTTCCTCCATTCCTTGAATTTTAAAAACAAAAAAATAAACAGGTGCAAAATTGACTAATTTAGATAGGTACCTACACATAACATTTAATTATCTATGCTTTTGTTATGGTAGTAGAAGTGTCCGACAAACTTTATATGATTGATGATTCCAATGCCATCTTCATGAATCTTATATTGTATAAAAAATCGTGACCAATTAAAGTTAATTAAAGTAATATTCAGATATCAATGGATTTATGTTGATGAGTGTGTGGTGGTAAAAACACTGATGGTTGAATTACCCCCCTGGCACACACCCAAGTGATCGCTTGGATGGTATTAGGTATGTAGATGTAGAAAACCCTCAACAAGTCAATTCAGTATTCTGTTAGCTGAAGAAAAGTCCTAATGCTTCTCTTTAACTAATAACCACGCTGTTTTAACCCGCGGTCAATTTTTTAAATATAAACAATAATGATTTCACGATGTAAAAACTATTAAAACCTGCCCCGGTCTCCCCTATGTGTATAGAAATGGGTAATAGGTTTTTACTTGTAACCTGAATTGGGATTCGATTCATAGTATTTACCTTGACATAAAGAATTCATAGGTAAATCTTTTTAAAATTGGGAAATATATAAAAATATGAAGCTTCACTTACCACTGTCGTTCTATTGCTCTTAGTTACCGTTTATAATGTGGTAATATTTTCTTTTTGCGTTTAATAATTGCTTAACACAATTAAAACTTTTGTTAGTTCCCCAAATTAAACTAAACATGCATCATTTATTTACGAAAATAAAGCAACACTGTTTATAATATTTATGAAATAAATTGCATCACCCCCAAAATAAATATTTTTTCAAATTAATTTTGTTCTGCAGGGGTCATTCACTGCAGGGGCAGGGGTCACAGCATCCACTCTCAGATTTTACACACCAAGAACACCGAGTGTTTTTTGCGGTCGTGGCTGGTCGTTAAGAGGATATTTTATGCATGCACATTTTATACTTTGAAGAAAGATGCACCTATCATTTTTTTTGCGGTAGACATTAAGCGTCTCTAGGAGGCATAAAATATTTGCGAAGAAATTTTCACGTCATTTTTTTCTAACCCTTCCATCGCGGCTCCTTCCAACCGTTTCGCATCAAATGGCTTTTCGGAATTAGTGTCCAAATTATTCATCTCCATGCAAGCTCACGAGAATCCTTTCCTTTCCACTTCGCCTCTCTCCCCATCTCCACACGCCCCTCACTCCGTCTCCACATCCTCTCCTCGGAGCAGAGGGAAGAGTGGTAATGAGAGAGAGCTCCATGAAGTAGCGAGCTAATGGTAATCGTGGACACGTATCCACTGTAACGAGTGCGGCCCGGGAGATCCTTACGAGAGTAACCCCGTGGAGCGACGAGTTCTTGAGCACGCACCTTGAGCTTTGAAAAACACGTCCCACAGTACCTACGATATTGAGTGCACGGTCTGTTATTATGCGAGGATTGATTCATATCTCTATATAGTCTGCTTCGTAGACCTGCCGGGAGTCCGCACGTCTGTAACACTATCAAGCAGGAAGGAGCCGGCTATGTATAGCGCTCCACATGCAATAATGCGCGCAAGTAAGGGAGCGGGAGGTGGGGGATGCGGGATTGCATTGAATTCGATACACGGCTGGTTGCTTGGTTTCGGAGAAGAAGCCTTAGTGTTCCTTTATTTAAGCGCGATGCTGGGGAAGAATTGTGTATGGGAGATTGCTTGGTTCCGGAAGCGCGTACGTAATCTACTTATGGACTCAGGGAACGAGACTTAACAGCGCTTCAAGAAATGAAGTACGATGATGAACCATTGCAAATACCTTTAGTGCTCTGTAATACCCTCCGAGCAATGAAAATTTACATTGAGTACGTTACATCAAATATAAAGTTAAACTGAAATTGTGTTTTCTTGGTAATTCCTTCCGAGTGGAGACTGCATTCTTGGCTTACGTAACTATTGTTTCTAAAATGATCCGTCTTTAGTCATGGATTTTAATTTGGGGTAGTATAAGAACCAATGAAAACTATGTCGAAGTCCTTTAAAAAACGATCCTATTTTGCGATCCCAGAGTTTAAATGTAATTATGTATATCCATGAAATTTACCATTAGGTAGAAGAATTTCAGAAATTTGACTTTTTTCTTGTCTTTTAAAGCCTGTCTTTAAAAAATATATTGATTAGTTTTCACTGTCTAAATATCAAAACTAATTTTCGGGTCCTAATGAACAATTCATTATAAAAGCTTTTATTAATAATTTTTATGACGTCATACACATATTGATAAATATTTGATCATTTAAATTTTTATTCTAATCTGTTTAAAATTTTATAGAGACATCTTCACAAGATATAGTCTACCGAATGTAGCTAAATCTTGGATGGTCCTTAATCATATTTCATGCATCATCATGGACCTCTTAATATTTAATTCCAGCGAAAACTCTTATTTTTGTTATAACATTCCCTTATTCAGCACTTTGTACTTTCAACCACTCTTCATGCCATCCCAAAAGGTCTATTGTCTTGACTCCTCTCACACACTTGTCAAACTCTCTCCCTCCTGTCACGTCCTTCAGCGTCCAGTTTCTTAAATATTCTCAGTCGCTCTATTCCCCCTTCACAATATCACTCAACAATTTTACTTCTTCCATTCTCACACGAAAACTTTGTAATTTGCCTCACTATCTATTTTCTCCATGCCCCACCTTACACTCATCTCAAAAATCCAGTCAATCTGGCCTCAAAGACTAGATTCCGGAACCATACATCACCCCATAATATAGTCTGAACTAGTCATATGTTACATCTTTAGTAATCCAGTGAAGTAGTTGGTGAGTTAAAAGTTTACCATTAGCATGAAAATCAAAGTTGGAAATTCAAATTGGTGATACATCCATCGTGATTAAGTTTTATGTAGTGGAAAAGCATGAGTAATAGAATCTTAGATGGAGAGTGGTGGGAAAAATTTCATGATTCAAATTAAAACTAAAAATATAGTTTGCTTTCTCTGTAGGTGCATGTGGAGTGCAGTTTTAAACGTCAATGTGATCCATAAGAAAGATAACAGGAAAACTCTGTAAAAATGAAAGCTAAAATATTTATGCTGTGTTGCATTTCTAGATCCGCATATACTACTGAAGGCATTCAATGAGAAAGACTATGTGAAGTGGTAATGGAATGAAAGTAAGAGTTCCAGTTTAGGAGAAAATAAATCAAAACTCATAATTATAAAAGAGAATTGGTGAAGAGTGAAAATTAGCTCATATGAGTTGAGGCAATAAAAGGCAGTGATATGCAACGGCATATTATATTATAAGGTATTTTTGGAGTGATAATTTCAACTTAGAATAAGATTTGGATAAAAATCAAAATGGCAAGGAGTATAAGCAAAAATATGGTTGAAAATAAATGAAAGTAATTGATAATTTTACTAAATTACTGTCCAACAAGATTTCTTGAGAAACATATAAGTTAGACTAAATAAAGGGCTAATATTTTAAGAACAATGAAGTTACATGATAAAGAAAATTATCATAATGGAAGATATTTCTTATAACTGAAAGAGCATTTTATTAAGTACATTTTATTCGTGATTTTTTATAAATTAAATTTTTACAATTTAAATCAGCGTGTCATTTAAAACTTTTGTTTTAATTCATTAAAAAGGCAAAAAAATTGGAAAATCACGCCTAACGTTAAAAGTTGATATTAAAATAATGCTTATATGAGCTGAAACAGAAATATATTACTCTCAACTTAAGAGTACAACGTTGACGAATTAAATTTAATAAATTATGTAAAATACCTGGAATTAAATAAAAGATGAAAGACTAAAATTAATATTAAAGAAGAGGAAAATTATTCAACTGAAACTTGAATAGTTTTCCTATTCTTTAACCAATTCGTTCATGCATTAAATTAACTCGTTCATTTTAAAAACCTCCGTGAATTAGACTATCCCGAATGCTCTACTTATTTATAGACACATGTTTTACCTGTATGGAAGTAGAATGAATAAATTTCGTAAACGAGTTTATGATGCTCATTAAAATATATAGTAGAAATATTTCAAAAAATCGAAAAGGACTACAGATAAGAAAAGATAGTGCAGTCTTCTTTAGAACCCCCTTTTTCAAATAATGTAATACACTGAGAAAAGGACGAGCCCGTCCAGATAAAACGCAGACTTGATAATAAGTTAGTTTAGTTTTTACCCGAGTACCCTAAGACGGGAGTGTAAAGTAAAATGCTATGTATTTTGGTATTGATTTTGATTTTCTACCTAAATCGTGGTATTAAATGGACGCAGTTGAATCACACTTCGCGTTGCCTACCTTCCTCCAGGATGACGTTTAGGGTAATGTTTCCAGTCTCCTTCTGGCCCCATGCTATCGTAAAATACGAGCTACTATGAGGTTAGACATTGGTGAGGAAGAATGTAAATGACATACGTTAAAAAAAAGGTCTTTTTTCATGCATCAAACGCTGAAGATGATGATTTTTTATCTTACTTCATAATTCTAATAAAATATCTGCAACACGAAATCCTATAATATCTAAGGGATTCGTTAGAGTTCAGAAGCTGAGATACTTGTGTTTCCTATTTTTTATGGAACTCAGTTAAAGCTTTATGGTATTAGTTAGTTAGTTAGTATTATGGTTAGTGGAATAGTAAAAATGAATTTGGCCCAAAGCGTCTGACCCTTCCGTAGAATCCTAGAGAAGAGAGATGGTTGTAGGGAGGATCCAACATATATGTATATCTCATTTATTCAATAATTGATTAGGTCATAGTTAAATCATGAAAAGGTCTTTGATAAATAATTCATATTATCTCCAGGTTTATACTACGTTTTTTTGTCACTAAAATTTAAATGGAGTCAATCACAGTGGCTAACAATTCATTTTTTTCATGCATGTTTCCTAAATATGTGTATAAGAAGATGAAGGAGGCCAAAAAAATAATTGCTTCAAATCGGGTAACATGATCAAGAATATTTCAGATAGTATTAATATATGATCAAGAATTTTTTATGCATATTTTATTTCACAAATAGGTAGATATGAGAAAGTAAAATATAAAGTTCAACAGTTTAACCGGCCATCTACCTTAAAATATCTTGAAAATATTTTTTACAAACTTTTTTCTTTCCGTTCATTCGCGATAAGTAAGGAAACTTCACAAATGACTATCAATATGAAATTAAAAATTATTTTAATTTTTACTTCCACGAGAATTTTTAAGCAACGGACTCCTTTTTAAATATTTTATAGGTTGAAATAGTTTGACAGCACAGGGTAACCTAATTAAATTTTGTTTTAAATCTAGGAAAGTGTTTAATTCATATTATTTTCACTATTATTAAAATTAATTCTACCACTCATCAGCGTGAAAAAAATTACTATAAGTCGTGATGGCCTATTAGATTTATTTAGTATTTATGTATATCTCGTCCAATAGCAAATTATACAAGTATTCTTAAATAGAATTTACCTAAGTAACTTACGTAAGTAACTGACTGAATATTAAAAAAAATACATACATGATCCTCTATTCTGAGCTCTGGCATCAAAAAATAATATGGATGAATAAATTAGTTACATAGATAACTAATTTCTCAGCTTCTTCCCTCTCTATCCTCAGGAGTCAAGCATAAAAAATAATTTTAATTGATTTTTCCCTATGAAAAAGATAACGAGGTTATCTCTAGTCAAATGCTAGGTATCCCACGTAGCCCAGGAGATTTTATGGCCTTCAGAAGTACCCCACGTTTCTTCTTTGAAAATCCTAAATTTTCGGTGAATGTCTATGAGTTGCGGTAACTTTTCAACAATATTATTTTGATGAATGGACAAAATGAATATAAATGGTAAGTGGGAACTTCTCCGACACAAATTAAGTTACCAATTTGAACTATTTGTAAAGAATGGGTATGTGAGAGTAGTAAAATATATTTACTAGCAGAAAGGAAACCGAAAGTTTTGCATTTCCGTACACAAGAGACGCAAGCCATAATTTTATGAAAATAAAAAAGAAAATGAAGCACGCACGGATATTTCAACCCGCACCTAATGCTTAATCGGCAAATCGTGCTTTACGCAAGCTCACGGTACAATCAAACAGCATGCTGCTAAAGGCCAAGGTGCCCTAATTGATTTGACACACATTCCACCACACGCATGCACGCTAGCCGACTAGCCTGGCTGTTTCAAGGCATTTGCGACGACTACTGCTGGACTGCGATTTCCAGCTAATGTTGGACTATTGCCGCAAAATGTCGGCAATTACAAACGATGCATTCCCTCACGGCATTCCCCTTTCGCCCCACCCACCTGTAACGACATTGGCAGTGAAAGTCGAGAAATCATCCACCGGTCTACGCCCTACACACTTTTCTCCAACGGACGCTCAGCACCCCTCCATCATATCTCCCGTTCCGTCACCCCACCCCTCTCGTGGGAAGATCAAACATGTCCACTGCAATGGGGTTATCCATAAGAGTTGGCGAGGAGCAGAGTGGATAGGGGAGGGGGAAGGGAAGGGATCTCGTCCAAACGACACTTAAATTAGCC
>LYUA01000713.1:85295-99769 GCA_002093875.1 Calopteryx splendens
ATTTATCCTCTGACTAACCATAACCCCGCTAACCATACTCCCTTCCTTCCACGACCTCCCACCCCGAGGGTCGTCGTTTCTTCTGCCGGGACGGGTTTGGGGGGGAGGGGGGGAAGACTGAAAGGAGAAAGGTAGACGGGAGGAGGAGGAGAGGAGCAATGTGGTAATTGTGAGCAGGAACAATTAACATTCCTGGCACAGGGATTTATCATAGTTTTATTACCTCCAACCTTCTCCATTTCTGTCTCTCTCTCTCTCAAGACTCTCCGGCCCGGTTGAAAGTTCTTTGCTTCGACACGATCACTTACCACCGTCTTATTTCTCGGAGCGCGTGTTCCGATTTGAACTAGGATCCTTTTATTTTCCCTCTTTGTACTTTTCCTCGCGCTGCCTTTGTGACGGAGTGATCAGAAAGTCCCGCGCCCCGCGAAGAGTTGCCCAAACCCGAGAGGCTAATGCGCAGGCGGACGAGAGCGGGTTTTCGTTTTTTTTTAATCAATCACAAAAGTAAACACGCATCGGCACCGTTCGCTTCCCTCTCTCGGGTCACGCTCGGGGAGTGAGAGCATTTGAATGCAATTAGTGACCGGGTCGCGTCCATATTCCCGCACTCACCGGCCTGTCGAAATAAGTTAATGAAATATGATGCGCAAAAAATTGCATAAACACTGGGAATGCGAAGCGGATATGTCCGAATAGGTTCGCCTCCCCGGGCTTTTCAGTGCAACCGGCTTGTGAGCCCGTGTTTGCACAAATGTCAACACGCATCAAATGGGAAATTTTGGACGGGAATGATGCACGGTGTGCTCGGAACACATCAAATTCGCGCAAACTGATTTAATTTCCTCAATGCTGCACGTACTACCGCAATGCAGGGTTTAGCATTCGTATAGAAATATCAAGCCATTAACTTCATGTCCCATTCGGTATATTAAACAGGCGTCAATATTAGATGTACGCTCAATTGATAGGATTGAAAAAATAAATTTCAAATAATCTCCGTTAAAAGTTTGAACTTCACAATTTGATGGGAGTTTATATTTGCTTCCATCTTTTATTTTAATTATTGTTGTTCCTTCTTTCATAATGATATAAAATAACCTACTTAATGCTTACAATCATTTATTATCCAACTCTATTCAGGTTGGGCAAATATCGTTGTTTTATGTCAGGACAACACCACGAGAGAGTCACCGATAAAAAGTGTTAATATTACACTCGTATATGACCAGTTTTCATGAATTTCACACAACAGGAAACAGATCAATCAACCAATGGTAATTTACCGGTTAGAGTAAGTTTCTCTTGGTCTGCTCTCCTTTAGTCTGTGCTTAAATAGCCCATGTATCCGAAAAGACGATTGCCACAGTCTACACCAATATGTCCACGTTACGTTTTCTTGTCTATAAATATATTTTCTTTTTTTTCATAATAGTGGAATCACCGTGGTAAAAGTTTTCTTAGCTTGAGCCAATTTACGCTTGGTATTTGACGAATTCCTTTCCTGATATACTGCTCCCTAGGTAGGTGAAATATTCCACCAGCTCTAATTTCTCTCCTCTTTACGCCAAATCTGTCTTCATAGCCTCTCTTCCGTATATTAGGAGTTTATTTTTCTAAATAATAATTTTCATTTCATATTCCTGAAGTACTGTTTTCTATTGTTTACATTGGTGCCTATAGGTCATTCGGATGATCAATTATTGTAACAATGCAATCTGTAAAACAGAATATCTTATTTTTTCCCCCCTTCACTTTAATTCCTTTGATGCCAATTCAATCCCTTGTGCTTCCTTCATTACCTTTTTCAATGTATGTGTTGAGCAGTCTCCGCGAGAGATCCTCATCTAAATCCGTTATTTATTTTTGATCCTATTTTTCCTTTTATTTTGCATGATAGCAACTGAGCTTTTGTATTTTGCTGGTATACTATCATATCGTTTTAATCCAGATTTTCTCAGGACACAGAACTAGACTTAACAGCATTTCGGGAATATTGTTCAACTTAATGTTGTTAAAGACCACCAGAGAATAAAATATGGGAATGATATAAGGGCATAAGTTCAGAAAATCATTTTTTCAGATATCCAAGTAACGTTTTAAAAAGGTAAATTTGAAGTTAATTTGATTCGGTCATTAGCATTATGTTATTTATATAAAAAAGAACTGCATCAACTATCACTTTAAATTTAAAAAAATACATTTTTTACGCATAAATGAATTAGGTTTGAGTGAAAAGGTTTTCTCCCCTCATCATTTATCTTTCTTCTTCATCCGTTCCCAAAGTAAACCTAAAAGATACCTCTGTTCTGTGCAGGTGGACGCAAAGTGCTGAAGAGGGTGATATAGCAGAATTACAGACATTTCCCTCGCTCACGCATTACACTCCCCGATTCCCCCAAGAAAAAGGCAGACACGATCTACACGTAAGACCAAAAGGGCCTTGGCTGATATTTACGTACCCTGGAATAAGGACACTCTAGCTAGTACTACTTCGCGAAATGTAACTGGCTCCCATTTCAAGTTTAGTGTGTTCCTTTTAAGGTTTTACTTAGGAATTATTTTTTTCTTTTTTCAACTTTGAGAATAGATAAAATGTTAATGCCCTTCTCGCGCGAAAAGACTCAATATGGCGGATCTTAAAACCAGAATATTGCGGATCTTCAAAGAACTTGTATAACCGAGTTCCGGACTTGTGGTTTTAAATTTTGGAGCCGCTCAGGAGAATATCCATTCAGTGAATTCGCTACGCAGTTTCTTAGACTCTTGTTCAGAGTAGATGTAAAAATATAAAATGCAGGTATATTTTTTAGGATAATGTCCGCTACAAATATTACTAAATCAATAAAACCCGTCAGTTGTTATTCCGTTGGGTGACAGAAAGTATGAGGAAATGAAGAAAGGGTTAGTGTAGGGGTGTTGTCCGTCAGAACCCTGTATCAATCAGCATGTTACCGCTTATAATAGAAGCTAATCCGCTATTTCTCTTACAAACATTTCTCAAAGTACTATTTCTACATTATAAGTAGCTTCCGATTCTATTATTAGAATTTAAGACTAAATATGAAAATTATATTTATAATATTTATGTAGCGCATAACTGAGATGGATTTTCTTTCATAATAAAACTAAATTTTTAATTTTTTCAAATTTTATGAGATTAAAATGAAAAGAGCCTCCATTAATCCGATTATGATATTAAAGGAGACTTGTCCTTATGCTGCACTCCAATAAAATGATGATACATTTAGCTAAGGTGTCAATTCTATTTGCTGGGTTGAAACCCGACACCTTCTAGTCAGTAACAAAATGTTCTAGTCAATGAGCTACTACTCCATCGGACTAAGGTATATTACAAGCTCGTATAAAATTAAACTTCTAACTACACTTTTTTTCCAATGAAGTGCAGCATAAAAGTGAAAGCAGTTAAAACAGACCGTAAATGCTAAATATTATTTGTAAAATTAATATCATCCCTGATTATTGTTTCTTTCAAATAGAAACACCAATCAAGAATATTTTTTATTTGATTAGGGATAGTAAATAAAAAAAATTATGTTTTGACAAACTTCACTCCAGCTATTAAAGTTTTATAACAGTGCACTTCAACCGTAGCAACTAAAAAGAACTCTTAACCAGCGGGCAAAGTTTAGCGATTGAAATTTTGTGTGAGCAACAAAAAACGTTTACATTTAAAACCTCTGTTTGATAAAAATTTGTTGGAGACTTTTGCAGACATTTTCAACAAATGTTGTCCTCTAATTTTCAAAATCCGGAGAAAATACAAAAAAATAAATCCACTTAAAGAAAGTTAGCTCGTTAACTTTGATAGTCACTTGCAACACGACCGATTATCAGCTCCTGTCGTTAATGAAGATACATCTCCATTAAACCAAGCTTTTAACCGTTGTTGAACCCTGATCCCTGTTCATAGTCATAACCTGAAATTGTTGCCAACTGTGCATAGTAGTTTGGAAAAGAATATCCTACACATATTGAAGGATGAAATGAAATTCAGTTCCACACCTGGTTCCTCTAAAATGATTCGTTTCACTATTATAAGACAGCATAGAACATTTAATTTTTCATATTTCCTTTGAAAAAAAGACATACAACCTAATTTTTATTCACACTCTTTGTGAGGTATGTTTTTGTTCGCTGATGTCATGTGAAAAACGCTGCCAAGGCAACTTTTTCCGAATGAGGGAAAAAGGAGAACACGATAAAGAACACAGGTTTCTGACGTGAGCCACACGGCAACTGCAGGGCTTTGATGTGAGCTCCTATGGGAGGGACTCTCCTCAAGGGTGGCGAGAGAGTCGTCGGATTCACCGATGAAGTTCCGGTCCAGAGCGACTTTCGCCGATTGACGCCGTGGACCATCCACTTCCGTTCGAGTTGAGGAGCAAGGAGGGACGGGTAAGAATAAAAAAAAGTACGAAGCAGCCTCACGACGGAATTTCAAATTCGACGCCCATGGAAGCTCAGAGAGGAGGGTCGTTGAGTACGGTCACGGGCATGGTCGGAGCATTTGAAACCGGAACGATTTCCCCCAAAGCCGGTTTCGGCTAACAATAGTTACGGCGAGGCGCGTGAGTCATATCGATCGTCATCGGGAGGGCCATTTGGCCACTGGGGTGAGGCGATTTTGTTCGAGCGAAGCGGGGAGTTAGGCGGGGGCAGAGGCATCGCCGGGAGTGATTTGCGAGTCGTGTCGCGTTGTACCTACCCACTCTAATGCGAGGTGCGCTGTTAACTGATATGTTGCGAGGCGGAAAGTGTGGAGGAGGACCGTTCTTGGGGAGTGGGGGATCGGAGCTTTGAAGGCCCCGCGCACTCGCGGGGGTGTGAGTGGTTTCCCTCCTGCTCCTGCGACGCGCACCGATGCTCCCTTCACGCCCGCTCCAAGTGAGCGATTGCGCGTCATCTGACGTTCTGCCTCCGAGGCTCCTTTCACAACAGATCGCCTGGTCTCCTTTGCCAGCAAGGTTTTTGACCGGCACTTGTTCATTCCCCGATTCTCATTGTTGAAGGCGGTTATTCCTTTTGACGTTAGTGTTCGTGGCA
Source organism: Calopteryx splendens (assembly GCA_002093875.1). Classification (NCBI taxonomy): domain Eukaryota; kingdom Metazoa; phylum Arthropoda; class Insecta; order Odonata; family Calopterygidae; genus Calopteryx; species Calopteryx splendens. The sequence goes on from LYUA01000713.1 coordinate 90,363, forward strand.
AACGTAAATCTTCGGCAAGCGTTTCGTCAAGTAGTATTTCACGTCGATGTTGTTTTTGAAAAAATACGGGCAAGATCGCTTGCACACAACTCCACTTGAAATCAATGCGCCAATTCTGTTAACGTATATGTTTCATTGTTTTATATTCCAGCCTTTGAAATGGACCAAATAAAATAAATTAAGGTTATGAAAATTATTTAAGAATAAAGATCTGTGTTGCCGTTTTACTCTAATTTTAAGCCATTCATAATATTTTTAATTTTTTTGATCCGTCGAAATGCCGTCACCTCTTTTCTGACTATATTTCAACGTTTCAGCTTAATGGAGCAGTAGGGTAAATGTGGTCGACAAGAATCACTTGAAGAGAAATAATAAAACTCTCAGGGATATGTGTACCTACCTTATATGGAACAATTAGAATGTTACAGGGAACAGAAGAGTGAAAGGATAAGAAGTAATACATAAAAGTGCGAAAGTTATTAGAATAAGAGAATAGAAGAAGCGGCCTAAAAATTAAGATTTTTTAAAAAGTTCCTATCTTGAAAGGGAACAGCGTGAAATTTATGTATGAATGTATGTTAGAAAAGATGTCAATCAGCCATGACTTAGATAACTAATTTTTATGTTAGCTTAAAGAATAAGTATGACAATCTCGTAGCCTCAGCTAGAGGCCAAACAAAGCTATTTAAATTTAATTTTAAAGTTAAATAAAAATTTGGTCACAAAGCGATTTGAATCGTTGAAGAAGGCATCTCATTTTAAATCCGTTCCCACATAAATTTCCCATCCACACATTACTCCAAGCTTAGTGTCGCCAATCTGGATTTCCTTGGGACACAAATGAAGGAGCTAATAACAAAAAGTTATCGATACCTATTTTTTGAACACAACTTTACGAAAGAGATGCTAACATTCAGGGTTTTTATTTTACGATATTGTTTTTTTTTAATAAGAACGAGCCCAAGCTCAAGAATTCACGCCCATAATAAAATAGGCATGAAGACCAATGGATAACCATTTTCGTACCAATTAGAAAATACATTCCCTGCAAAATGAACAATTTTTTCCTCGAGAGACAACACTGAAGGGTTTACTGACCTGTACATGGGCTTCCCTGCGGACTCCCGAAACCACAGCACCATGTACACGCGGTCGGCAGATGTTGCTGGTTCGATGTCACAGGGCAGAGCGACGCTCCGGCCAACCACGGCCTCGACGCTCACCGTGCTCACTGCGGAGCAAAGGAAAGAGAATGGGAGGTTGTTAATAGAAGCTGAAGAGAGAGAATCACTTTTTCATATGCAGCCGGCTTATCTACCCATTTTACACTTTACTAATAACTCACCCCCTTTAAGCCGTTTGCCTAAATTCCATTTTTTTGAGTGAATTTACTTAAGACGTAGTCCATGATTTTCACGTAATCACTTAAATATATAAACACCAAAATTAACTTATTCAATATAAAGATATGGCTCTTTCGGCTATGATGTATTCATTTCTATTACATGCTCTCATTTTAGAGTGAACTAACTATATCAATTCTCCTTTACTCTTAATGAATTATTCCCCGGGTCAATAATCGAACATTATTTTATAAACTGGTAATTTACTTACTTGAAATAGCCATGAACAATCAAGGGCCATAATTATGAGCATTTTAATAGGGATAATTACATATTTTTTTGCTTGGTAAAAATAATCTCGCTGCTATCCACAGTATTTTACCTTATAGCTTACGAAGCAAAGTCTGAGTACACCGCAAACGAATTTGATTTTGAATTTGAATTCATTGAAATTAAATTTAATATAATTATTGGCAAATATTGAGAAATCTGCAATTGGTTTCAGCGTTTACAACACCTGGAGCCGTGTGTCAAATAATAAAAGTGGGAAATAAGTAAACTGTACAGCAGTGCCAATTGTTTTTAGGACTTGTGGTGTAAGGCCTCGCAACTAGGAAACTTTTTCTCTCAGTATATGATTATTTTCTGTGTTTAGAGAAATATATATCCCTATAGCAGCCATAAAACCTTTTTTTTCATATCTGAAACATGAAATCACAAATTTCAGGTCACTTTATTAAACAAGTGAATACAGACGTACCAGGTAACCATTAGGGAACATGCTATCATTTACCAAAACAGATCCTAATATTAGTACGCAACCCATGAACAATCATTAAAAGCAAAATTATAAATAAGAGACGAATCTTGAAAATTATAGAAAAATGTTAAGTTCTTGTTAAGTCCTTTGCAAAACAAAAGGATTGAGGCTATAATTCTGTGGTGCACTGTAGAAAACGTAGTTTACCACGCCTTACGCGCGTATAATTCATTAGTTACAAACAGAATTCACTCATGACTGCTGTCTCTTTTTATATTAAAAGATTTACCTAAAGAATGAGGAAAGGAATTCGGCAATGAAATTGAAATTATTATCACGGGTGCTCTGATGAAAGGATAGCTTTGAAACAGAATCAAGTGTTCCTTTGGCGGTCTTATTGGACAAAGAATCCGCCAAAAGTAGCGGAATGATTCGGACCAATAACTGGCGGAGAGGGAAAATGTAGATGGAGGCTGCACTTTGTGCCACCCCACTCAGAATTCTTCTGTTCGTTCGGATAAAGAGTGGATGATGATACGCCGCTGCAGTGAGCCTTCGATTGGATAAAAGGGAAGATGGTGGCTTATTGATGGGGCCGTCAAAATTGGCATCACCGAGTCGCCGATTGATGAGCGCTCGGCACCCGCGCATTGAATCATATTCTCCATCGATTAGCGGGGAACGGATATCGACTTGGCCTCTGCGCTAGGGACTTTAATAACCGTGCCAAATAAGAGAGTGCTCCTTGAGCGATTCTCCAACGAGAGTACATAACGGAAAGCAATCCTCCATCGGCTTGAATGAGAAAGGATTCATATATTCAACCAAAGTCTTCTACCCACGGAAATAAAACGCTTGAACGTACCTCCAGGGCAAAAGAATCAACATGTAGGATTACTGTAAAGATCACGAGAGTTACCCTTCACCTCGATCCTGTAGCTAAGTCTGGATACATCCATAATTAGAGACTGAGGGAGGTGGGTAATCGGACTACTTCCTGCGATTTTTATTTGATTAGTGAATTACTTCTTGAGAGAGCTTGGCCTTCTTGCCGCCGCTTCTAAACCACCCCAGTTCCGGTAGCAAAGGTGTAATTTGAAGGACGTGCATTTGAATTCAATCTCAAGTTTTTTCACCAGCTAAGTAATGGATATCTGTGGTCTTCATACTACTACACTATAATGGGCATGATACTGTATGGGGGCAATTGAATATTTAAGAAAAATAGTATGCAGTATAACAGAGGTGATTGCAATTCCTACAATTAGTTTTGTCAATTCATTTAAACACCTAAAATTTAAAATGATGGTGAATATAGTATATTAAAGAGTTTATTATTATTTAAAATATCTACCTGAAGAATGTTTGTCATAGTCCTTAAAGATGTCTACTAATTCCATACAAGTCTCTTCATTTTATCATTGCCTTGTGCTGAAGCCTTGTATTGAAATCTTGTATTTCATTATACCTAACTACCCAAATATTTTCCCTCTTTCATACTCGGTGCCCTTTTGGGGCTTCTCACTTCACCTACTTTACGAGGGGCATCTTCCTTTGCGCATCTTTCTAGTTATTTCAATTTCGTCATATTTATTCAACATAACATTCTCCTTGATTTATATTTTCCTTCATGTAGATGATACCATTAGTGTCTCGTAGTAGTATAAACACGTATAGGTATACTCAAAGCATGTCTTCTTATGAGCTAACCTCAAAAGCTTAAGATAGCCTTAAATCTTCAGGATATTTTGTAGTTTATGTTCTTCTTAATGTAAAGGCTAGTTCTCTGCACCGTTCATAATATCTTCTTCAGATAAAGAGCTGGCTTCTATCTTATTATCATTTCTCAGACCATTCTATCGCTCTGCTCCCTACGTGTCAAAAATAATTCACTTTCAAAACAATGCTCTTTCCTAGTTTTATCCGACTTTTGTCTTCCTAGTTTCGGCTAAGGGTCACTTCCTTTTTTCGTTTTATACCTTTTTTAATTTTAGTCTGTACTTTTTCAATCCCTTCTCCTTGCGGGCTAGAGTAGCGATTCCTTTGCCGTAATTAGAACCTCATCTCCTGGCGGGGAATGTTTCCCAGGGATCAGCCTAGCAGCACCGGAACGAACTCCCAGTAAATACCACCATTCTCCCTTGCCAACCTTCCCAAGAAGACTGGGGTGTGGGTGCATTGTGCCCCACGGAGTTTTTTGCCCGATCTCATTCACACCTCCCTCGCTAAACAGGTCAAGCACGCTACCACCCCCAACCGTCGGCCACATAGTGGAGAATTTATGGCGTGTAACCCAATGCCCTTCGGTCGAAGGAGCGAGCAACGTACCTGAGCCTGTGCCTCTTTCCTCTGTCCGCCTTTCTCCTCCAATCTCATTTCCTGCTCCCACTACTCAAAAAATCAAGTTCCTTCAACCCCACTAATTCACCATTCCCAGATTATTTCGCTGGATACGCACTTGAAAGTCTCTGATTTGATATCTATAGGGTTAAAATACTGATGATGATGATACACCTATATAGGAATCTCTTAAATATTAACACTACTTCTTATTTAGAGGATTTCGTGCTGTTACTACTTGGCCTTTAGCATTGAACAAGATCAAATCTTGAGTTCAGTTCTTTAAATTCAATTTCAATTAAAATAAAAGAATTTTGTTCTATTTCCATTTCTCGAAGCTGTGAGTCAAACATGCGCTCTTAAAGTGATCGAAAATGGGTATTGTAAAATATATTTTCTGAGAATGTGAATGCAATAGATAAATGCTGAAACAGATTTAACGTAAATAGAAGACACTACACGAGAAAACCACATTTACTTTTAAATTTCCGTGCAGCATCATGAAATAGACCCAGTTCTATGCTGTTTAATAAAAGATGATGGTCATAAAACCACATTTATCATTCCATTTCAGTTTTTAATGTTATATATGAGGGTGCTGGAAGGGAACGAAAGTAAATGGATGTCTCTACGCGTTTGGAGAGTCGATAGAAGTCGTCTTTTCCTCGCCAACGAATTAATTATTCAATATATTATTTTATAAAAAAATAAGTTTGTGGAATGATTTTGTTGCATTACATGCTCAGTATCTAAGAGCTGGGTATCGTAGAATGATTCATTTTAGCAATGAGTTCCATAATATAATGGCGACTTTAATCATTAGACCGCGGCAAGGTATGCTTAGCGTGGAAAAGCTTCTCGCAGCAGTGAAGAATTTAACGGATCACAGTCCAAATCCTATACAAGACGCTTGAGGCCTTTTCCACTACATACCTTGGAATAAAGGACTCCACTATACGGGACTTCAAATGTTCACGGGTGTACTTAAAGGATCAACTTAATGATTATTTTCCGATTTCCATATTTTGGAATATAACGTGAGCTTGAGCGCTTACATCAGAGGAAATTTTATTCAGGCTGAATCTGAACATCGAAATCGGAGGATGAAGATTTTTATTTCAGAATTCATCTCCATCTTTAATGTAGGTACCCTACTATTCACGTCTAGGGTGCATGAAATAGGAGCGATCCCACGTCAGGTGTGCACAGTGAAAATTATGCGTTACTCCAAAGTCGAAATCTCGAAAATTTCTCGAAATCAAAATATAAAACATTTGAACAGGCGTTGATAGATAATGACAAAACCGGAATAAAATAAAAATCTTGTCGTATTTTCCACACCGTGACCTAAAGATTGTAGTTGTACAGAGTCACGCAAAACTACCTCGATGCAAGATCCCCTAGTGGGGACTTACTTCCTACGGGGCGCACGAAACCCTAAAAAAAGGAGTGCTCAAAGACCATGATGGGGAAAGGAGGGATTGAGGGGTTGGGAGACAGGGTGTATAAATCACGCAACGATCAAAAACAGCTCGATTGGGATTTATTCCGGACTTTCTTCCGAGTGGGAGGAGCTTTCGTGCAAAAGATTCACTCCGCCGCGGCCGCAGCTGTGCCATCCGGTGACAAGGGACACCTCATAAACGAGCCTTGAAACGGCGGAAGTTGAGCCGTCGCTCATGTGAATTCCGTTCCGACCGCGGACTCGGCTAATGTGGATGTGCGTGTCCCTGTGACCTTAAATGGATGCCGTGTGACGGCGATGGGGAAAGAGAGGGATGCCTGCCGCAGGGGTCCGACGTACGCTTTGCGTCTCCGAAGCCATTAAGGTGGCCGAGCTGACCTTTATTTCCTTTGTTCTTCTTCGGTGAGTGTACGATCAGTAGTTTTGGCATCTACCGCGTGCGGAGTCCTCCAATTGTGTGGGCGACAACAAATTGAAATGCTCCTTTGAAATTGGATATAATTGTGCAATCAGTGACTATAAATGTCAAATGCTTTTTGGGATATCGTGTAAGATATGCCATTTGTCAAATATGTACAAAAACAAACAAATAATACAAAAAAATGAAATTCTTGAAATTATTTTTTATTTACGTGATCCTAGAACGTATCATGTTTTGGGGGATTAAAAGATATCTTCCCGTAATAATTTCATCCTTTAAGGAAATGAGATTGGCGGCCAGGTTTTTTAATTTGCAGGAGGTGTCTTTTAAATTCCTTAAATAGTCAGAAAGATGGAAACTAGATAAGAACATTTTATTTTTAAGATTCGATCAAATATTACGAATATTGTCTTCTTAATTCTTTCAATATGAACTTTTAATTTTAAAGATGAAAGAATCGTGATTGGAGGACGGAACCATTACATATATATCCAAAGACTTAGAAATGACTTTGGTATAGTCGTGCTTTTTTGATCGCAACTATTTCAAGCTGTTATATAATTAATACACGCCAATTGAAACATAAGCTACACAATACTAAGGAATATTCCCTTAGAGTTCCGGTAATGAGCATAAGTGACATTTCATTAGCATTGTGGCACGCACTAATTTATACGTCTGATATAAACACCTTTATAAAACCTATTTACTAAATTTGGTTGGTACTCTTTTAAAAGATAGCGATTCTACCCACCCTTTTCAGGGATGATAATTAATAATGCCAAGGTTAATGTTTTTCTTTTAACCTTATACTTGGATTAATTACATTTTGATTGCTTCTTCGGATGAATTTCATAGTTGAAGGCCCATTCTGGAAGTCAGCATCAGTTTGCTGCTCCTTGTAATTTCAGTTGGTTCATTTAAAAAAAATTAATGTGATAGTTTCAGAACCCGTTTGTTTGATTGAAACGATAAACACTCAAGAGTTGATTGAAATTGTTATTTACTACGCTAATTTCAGACCTTATGTGTTCCCCATCCGCGTCCCAGAAACACAAAATACCAATTTTGACACTGACCAACATTGTTCTTTCTCCTCTCAAATGATTTAGTTTTTTGTCGCCTCCTTCGCTTACTTCACTTTTAATTTTAGTTCTTCTTTTGTTCTTAAAAATTCATTTTTAAAATAAATAATAAGACAGCAAATTTATCCTATTATCGAAAAATTGAAGCCACGACGAATGGATCATTTAACCTCTTAAGTTAAGATGATTAGCATCCACAAGACGCTTGCAAGCGTAATTTGTGCGAGAGACAAAATACGAAAATATATTTTATACAAATAATTAGAACTTTTAACGATTTATACAGTGTATACAAGTAATGAAGTGACTTTTTTTATGCGACATTGGCATTACCAGAAAGCACTTCATTGACATAAAATCGTAGAGTAACCCACTGTTTACTACTACCGCGCTATGATAGCAAACTGTTGTTTGGACGATGATGAAGTTCACTCCACAATGAAATCATATGCATCAATGGAATAGGAAGTAAATCATGACTTTAACATAAACTTTGGTGTAAATTTTATGTGTTCCTTTTATTCCGTACCTATCACGAAAGAATTTTCGTATGTAGTACGCATGCATTTTCTTAGAATGTAAAACTCTGTCATGCAGTCAAAATACGCCACGCACGTAAATATTAAAGCGCTGCCCGTATTCCAGACGATCTTGTGAGCAATGAAACTGCTGCATGGATAAAGGTCCAAGTTAACAGCCATGCAAATATCCATCGTATCCACCTAAATTGACCAAAAATGACTGAGGTGGTAAAATACTCCCGAGGATAATAAAGAGAGAGTCACTGCGAGCTTTGGAATAAATCGTTCAGTTTATGGAGAATCGTACGACACAGTAATGGAACGGAAAGGTTGCTTTCACCTTGCTGTACCTATTCAGATTTTGCCTTTGTGAGAGCGACATCCATTTTTGCTGAAACTTATATTTCGTCTTATGCCTTTACCAATTGAAGTAGATTCGGGCTCCGGAACTCTAGTATTTGGACTCGATCAATTATTTTTATCAAACCCACACGTCTCTCAAAGCGGAATGTTTCATAAACGTCCGTTTGCGTTATTAACCTGAATCTCTCGTAAACGCCTCCGAACTAAAGCATCAACTCTGAAATTAAATGGCGGCACTCCGTCATTCTATACGCGATAAACCTCTATTTTTTTCCGTCTCGGACAGCTGAAGGGTCGAGTTTTATCTGATCCGTTGGTTAGGCATTTACTCCCCCACGAACGCCGTTCCGCTCATTGGTTACTTCGCAAATCAAAATCTGCACTCAGCCTTCCGCTTCCGCAATAGTGTTGGCGGGTTGTGCTGTAAAATGCGAATGAGAGCGTAAGGCCGTTCGTGATGCCCGTGGGGGTGGCATTAGAGATGAGAACGGCTCTAGAGGCACAAAGACAGAAGAATGTCAGAACAATGACGGAACTCTTGGCGTGCTCGGCCAACTTATTCACACGCCATTTCAAAAGAACACGAGCTCCTTCGTGTCCTCTCAAAACAACGCAATTTCTGTTTCCGAGATGAAGTGGTGGTTTTGATATAAAACGTTGGATGATTGGTATACCATTGCGTTTTACCTACTGGGCTATTTTCAGGAGTAATAGGAATAAAATTCAAGCGCGAGACAAAGAAATACAATGAGAATATAGAAATGGCCAAGGGAGAAAAAAAATGGATTGAAGATAACAAGATATAGAGAAAAGCTGACCGCATCGTTTAGAATCGTAGTGAACCAACATCGAGCGTCACATTGTCATCGGAGAGCCTTAAATGGAAGCCACTTGAAGAACGAAGATTGCATGCTCGTCTTAAACTGATAGAAAGATGAAAATCATTCATACTTCAATTTTGTTTAACACTGAAATAGAAGGAATCATTTTACTCCGGACTACAATGGTAGACGAGACCAATACGGGAAGTTGAAAGAGATAGATAGATATTGGGAACCCTATGATATACAGTTGAGGCCGAGACTTTGTGGAATTCCATTATGATACTA
>LYUA01000713.1:103368-114330 GCA_002093875.1 Calopteryx splendens
GGGGGAAGGGGACGGGTGGGGCCGTGAGGAGGAAGGGACGGGTAGTGGAAGGGACGCTTTCGAAGACGGGGAAAGGGGACAGGATGGGAGACGGGGTGGGGGATTTGGCACACGCGGGGTGAGGCAGATTGCTTTTCGTTTGCGCAAGGAAAACGTTGGCTCTCAAGAGGAGCCAGACATATTAAAATATCCGCGCGGTAAAAAATTGGGATATTAGGTCGCTTGTTAAAATAAAAATTGAGAATGGAAAAAAATAATCAAAATTAAATAAAAACAGAGGGGAGGGGATGTGGGGACGGAGGAGGAGGAACCGTGACACTGTAGATCTAGGATAGATAAAAAAATATGCACATGAAATTGAACGTAGGACAGGCATGGACAGGCTATATTGGTATAATTTCAAGACCTCAGCCAGGGGGAAAATATTATTAAACGCAAAAAAAGGAGGGTCGGTTCCCTTTTAACTAATAGTATTACAGCCTGGGGAAGTTGTAGAAAAAGTTACATCTTCGTACATTATTCGCTGAAGCATCTGACATACGGGTGAGCGAACCCAGTTCATCCCCGATGCAGATCGAGATGGTACTTTTTATCTACCCTTGTGGACGGGGACCTTTAGAAAATATCCCACGGCGCTTTTAGTTGAACGTTAATTAAAAAATATATATTCTAGGAGGAATGCGCAACAAAATCTGGAGCACCTTCTACATTGTAAGTTAGCAAGTCAGTTTAATCTTAGCAAATCGTTGCACAGAAAATAGTACTATGTCTGGAGCCGCTCCAATTTTCCATACTTTTCAACCAAAACGCATGAAAAAGATAGCTGGTTTGGATCACAGTGGAAGCGGTTTTATTCAACTTTTAAAACTTCGAGGCCATAACAGACTTTTATCTGCGATTCACTTTCTACTTTACATTTCCGTGTGTAACAATCAAACACATAAACATGTCATAAAAATGCAATTTACTTCAAAAATATGCTTTTATCGAAAGGTGATAAAAGCACTGGGGATTTCCTCAGCCTATTGAAAAAAACTTGAAATATAAAATATTATATTCTGAATTTCATCCTAATTGAAACGATTAGTCAACAAGGCATTGCTATGACTTTCAATAAATGATTTCCTTTCAAGTTTTTGGAGGAGATAGTTTCTGTTCTCCTCACAAGCAGGAAAAAATTTGACTAGCACGGGCTCGATCTACTGACATTTCATTTATTCAAAGCGTAAGAAATGGAGTTATAAATGAGATTAGGTAGAGCATTCATTTAATTAATTCTGTGAGTTACTGAAATTTACTTGAATATGAAAATATCTTTTTAAGGGTCTACTGGTAGGTACTACAGTAAAATAACTCTTTGAAACATCAATAAAAAAAATTAATTTATTCAATGCAGTTTTCGCTACCTCATTTAAAAATAAACTGAAGCTGGATGAATGTTAATTATGCCTTTTTTGAGTGTCTCATGCGGGTATATTTTATGCTACATTATTTTAATCAACTGTTACGAAGTTGAAACCAAGTTATCAATAAAAGTAGTGGTGAATCATGAATAAAAGCACACTTGAGGCTTTGGAAAGCAGTCATAATTTACATTGGCATTGGTAAAAGAGACATGTAATGGTTAACATTATGGGCATGCCATTTGTCTATGAGGTTACCGATTTGTAACAGAATATGCTAAGGAGATATTTACATGAAAAACATTTTTTTGTCGTTGAAACTTTATTTAAAAATTAATTGTGATTCATCATTAATTACCGCTGCTCTACCTTGCAAGTGAAAATTATAGTATTACTTTCATAGAACTGTATTTTTTTAATATACACTACTCCTTGGGCCTCCGTCCACTCTCCGATTGCTTCCTTAATTCAAGCGCTCACTTCCACCCAGTATCCTCTATGGCCACCCAAACACTTCTCTGTGCACCCTCCTGTTCCCTCCCTAACTTTTGGCTGGGTTGTGTGAGCTAAGCCCTTTCCACACGCTCAGACGTCTCCCTGAAACTCTTTGCTCTCAACCTATCCCCGGGCTCACCTTGTCGTGGGGTGCCTTCCGCACTTCAGCGGAACTTTTCTCAGCTGATGTCGGCTCACCCTATCATCCCGGTCGGTACTCAAATTACTGGGAAGTCCTTTCAGGGTAGGCTCTTGGAAGGCAGGGTTCCTTCAATTCCTGGGACGCTAGTGAGGTTCCTCCAATTTCCTAGGCGACTCCAAACCTCTACGCATTTCGTTCCTCCCTCAAGTCGAATTTAAAGTATCTTCCCTTTCTAAGAAATAATTAACGGAGGAGTTACTGAATATTACTCTCAAAAGGAGTTTTGCTTTGATGAAGTACACGGAGAAAATTGAGCCTATCCCGTCCCTTGCATCATTTGCAGCAGTCCAGGAGTCAAGGGACGCAAAGGAATAGGCTTACTGATGGTCTAGATATGTACCGCTGGGAATTCTCAGGAGTAGACAGTGGATGGAAGGACTACTTAGGGGTAAAATAAAATGGAAGAGCTAATTATGATGATCAATTGATACGAATGTAGCCTACGTGGTGAATAATAACAACTGTCACATAGAATTTATTTTCAGTTCCTATTAATTGATTCCTCTCAATTACCCTTAGTAATTTCGGATAATACACTGAGTTGAACTATATTCGGCAAAATTTATTCTCAATAACTAGAAAAAAGACTTTTTCCTGCGAGCCTAGTCATTGACATGAAACGATTTCTTGGCATATGGTTCTCATGGAATAAACAGCATATTCCAAGTTTCGCGCACCGAGCTTCTTTTTTTACTAGGGGAAGTAAATGATTATATCCTTCCTCAAATCAGGGCTCGGAAGCGAATATTTCCTTGCCATTTACCTCTGCCTACCTGCTTCATTATTTCTTTTGGATGGTTTATTTTCAGGGTCCGCATCGTCTTTTTCTTGGTAATGAAACCTTTACGGTGGTTATCAAAGTCAAGGGCCAAGGATTCACATCACTTTAATCCAAACCGGGAGTTTCAAAGAGCCAACTTTTTCCGCCGTTTTTTTTTTTAATTAGAACGTATTGAGGAAGGGAGCGACGCACTTGGCTCGATTAAACTCCCTCCCCTTCCACCCCCGTGCCCCGCCTCTACAGACACCGACGTAAAACGCAAATTGGAACATTCTCCAATTCTCAACTCGTCGGGGGAGAGGGGGGGGGAGATATCACAGAGCACTCGCAACTTTTGATTTTTTCCCCCCTCCTCTTTTCCACGCGCTGATCTTGGCGTGTGCACGCAGACTGGGATTCCCACCGGTTGCGAGCGCTTCGAACGCACCATGCGGATCTGCTTCCGGAGGGCTGCGAAGAGTGCATTTCAGCAGTGCGCCAACTATTGAAACTTTTCACTCCGCGCGACTGATTACATCACCACGCTGCGCTGAGCGATCCCCCCGGTGCGCGGAGAAAGGCTGTCGAGGTGGTTTGAAAGGGAACTTCAAAGCGTTTCCCCTCAAATTCTTCCCGGGAGTGGCGCAAGGAGGATTGTGTTACGGTGCCGCGAATGGAAAGGGCCAACTGCTCTCGCACCCGAGGAGAATTAGCCAAAACGTCTGCGTTCCGTGAACGCCCGAGAGCAACATGATTTTTGACCCTGCTCTCTTTACGGGTCGGGGAGGTGGGGGGGTGGGGAAAGCGGACACGTTAAAGCCTTAATGTGTGCACTTACCACGCTTTCGAGGGGGAGTTTCACGCACTTCCATGCGGATTCCGAGCTTGTTTTTTTTTTTAAACCTTTCCCTCGAAACGACGCAACGCGTTGGGACTAAGGGACCGGATCGGAGAAGCCGTGCCGTGTTGGGGGGAAGGCCTCGAAGGCCAGCGGCGCCACAATGGGAGTGGCGAATGGGGAGGTAGCGACCCTGTAGGCGGGTGCGGGTGGTTGGAGGTGAGGGGAGAGACAATGGAAACGGACGACGAAGAAGAGGGAGGGAAGAGATTCTCCACCACCGTTCGCTCAAGTCGCTCCACCCACCCACACACTCTTTTTCTCTCTCTCTCTCTCACTCCCATTCACTCCGCTTTCCGTTTCCCATTCAAATCTTACCCTCCCCCCTTCCTTGAGCAGCACACAATTAATTTCCGACGCGTCCATTAAAACTACGTTTCGCTCCGTTCACTTTGACACTTGAGAACTCTACTCCTAGGGATACGTTGTGAGAGCTTTGAGGTCTCGCGTGCGTAGATTCATTTTTTAAGAGTTATTTTTGTTTTCGCCGTTGATAATTATAGTGCAAGCGGTAGGTGTTACGACAAGATAAATACATAGCATATCAATTAGTCAAATATGAGATTTTTATTTTGAATCGACCTTTTTCGACTCAACTGGTATGGTCAGTCTTATCAAACTATTACATTATGAATTAATTATATATTATTATTATAAATTAATTATAAATTATCTATTATATTAAGAATCCAGAATATTCTATAAAAATCAAGAAAGTATCTTTATTATAGTTATTTATGATTCCTCAATGAAGTAAGGGCAATACAGTCAGGAAAGGTATGTATATTAAAACATCTAAAAATTGTAGTTGAACGAAGGAAGGTAAAATAAAATTAACAAAAATAAATGCAAAAGAAATTATGTTTTAGTGTCTGTTTTTCGTCCCTAAATTGCTACTTGTAGTCCTTGTGTTTTCTGGGAAGTCCATTCACATTGAGATTTCCTTTTATAAACGATTGTTTCAATGGTGCAACGCACACAGCACCCACTCAAGGAAGGAGACCTCGAATTCACTAACATTGTGTTAGCAGAGATTCCGTTGATAATATTAATAGCCAGACCTAAAGAGTAACGAGACTATCCTTGATTGCTATATCAGAAATCACGTTATTTCAATTAACAAATATTGGAAATAATGAGGTTAAGAAGCTGAAATGGTTTTCCAAGAGTCGGAGCAACATGACCTTTGAAATTTTACACACATTTTATACCTATCTCTAATCCGTTCCCTTTCGGAGTAGGAACTGCCAACAAAAAAATCTCATTTGTTATGTTATGAATGCAAACTTAATGTATTTTATTAATTTCTTCCACCGATGGCGTTTTATTCCTGGGATTTTCAAAATATTACACCTATTTAACAAATTAATTTTTCCTTTCAAATCATCAATTATTCCTAGAAATATGACAAATTTTTAATACCTATGACATATTTATTAATAAAACGTTGGATAAATCCTGTTTTCTTAATCAAACATACCATTTTCTGCGCAATGGAGTAAAATATTTTATTCAAATGTTTAAGAGAATACTTTCTACGAGATCTCCAACCATAATATATTTTTTGGGCAATTATTTTCAAAGAAACTAGGGCTCTTTTGGGTTTTTATGTTTTTTTTTTAATTTCAGCCCCATGTCGTTCAGACATTTTCTCTGGCAAGAAAGGCCCAATTCCTCAGCAGGGCACTACGCCAATGCTTTTCGTATCGCACACCATGCAAACAGGTATGACTGTTGATTGAATTATTTATATGTGAATGAAATGAATAACGTCCAGTTTGAAAAAAAATACTAACTACTCGACAGAATATTTCAAAAGTTCAAATTAATATTGACAAATAATGATTCTGAAATATTGTAAGCTTTTAGCGCATTTATCAACTTGGCCATGCTAATCCCATGTTTAC
Organism: Calopteryx splendens; assembly: GCA_002093875.1. NCBI lineage: Eukaryota > Metazoa > Arthropoda > Insecta > Odonata > Calopterygidae > Calopteryx > Calopteryx splendens. The sequence goes on from LYUA01000713.1 coordinate 109,034, forward strand.
GATTTTGCGTGAAGATTTTGTGTAGGTAGCCCATGCTTTCGCCTGGAGGAACGGTGGCTAGAAGGGTTTTTTTATGAGATATATATCTCACACTTTCATCTCTTCATTCTCAATTACCTTTGCCCTATGCCTTTTTCTCCGTGGATATGATACGGTGGCGACTGGTTGCGCCACGATGGTGCTGTAAAACCACTTTCATAACTTGGTTGTTGTGCAAGCTAGAGAATTGACACGATGGGCTGACCGTTAAAATAGTGCATATAGAAGTAAAGCACTCCAGTATACTCTAGAAAAAGACAAAATAACTTAAGCTACCAAATACTGCAAGGAAGTCGAAATATTTAGAAAACTTACTGAAAGAAATACCTACTTCAGTGTATAAGAGTCTAACTTCCGTAACCCGAATATATTTGCGTTGAAAGAAATTTCGAATCTGTTAGTGTTATATAGGAAATTTTAAATATATAAAGGAACATTTTATAGGAAAAATATATTATAACACTTGAAACAGATAGGTCGAATCGTTCTGTAACTTGAGAAATTTTCGTGCCCATAACGACAAAAAAACATCTCTGGAAATTAATGTTTTAAAAAATACAAAACACTTTACAAATAATAATAAACGACACATTAAAACGTAAGTATTAGGCCATTTCAGTTTAAAATTAACTCACTGTGTCGGAAAATGCATGCTGCCAGACATCTGTTTTTCATGTTTAGGTTGTTGCACTTTTATTTACTCCCGCTCTTACGCACATAGCTTCGTGGAATTCTCTTTTAATTCCTTTATTTTATGTGCAGAATGTTTTTGGATATACTTTTTTTAGTTTTAAAATTCATTTTTTCCGAAAACAGGTTTTTTTATTCTACTCTACCACGTCGTTTAGTTAAATAAAAATTGAAATGGTGTACATCAGACCTCTCTCATAAACAGGTTTCCGATTCTACTTTTCCACGTAGTTCATTCAAATAAAAATTGAAATGGTGTACATCAGATCTCTTTTATAATTAATAGCGTTAACCCGATAAAAGAACATTTTGCCTGCCTCAAAATTGCTACAACTCAAAACATATTTATTCATATTTTTGAGGTACTACAGCATGTCGAATTTTCAAGTGTGTTGAGAACGGGAAAAAGATTTCGAAATAAAATGTCAACGAAAATGTTATGAAAATATCTAATGAGTCCTTCCTACCCACTCGATTCAAGTACAAACGGTTTTTTTAACCTTTAAGCGCATATTTTACAGTGCCCGGCATGACTATTTTTAACCCAGAACGACATGGGGAGAGCATTGAGCATAATCGTTTCCGAAACTTAATCTTTTAAAGTCTAGTCAAAGTGATAAACCTTGGGCTATATTATTTGAGAGCGGGTTCGCTAAATATTTATCAAACTAAAAATCACGTCAGTCACTCTTCCCTCTCATGCAGCAGTATCTCTAAAGGGACAGAGATGGCCGTTTGGAGAGAAGAAGGGGCTTGGATCCTCGTGGGGACATTTCCTCCAAAGGGCTTTCGTGCTCGCAGCAAAAAGAGTAGAAGTTGAATTCAATCCTAACAAAAGTAAAGAAAATTCTGTAGCAGAGCCATGGCTAGATTTTTTTTGACAATGATTTACACAAAGGTGTTCCTGTACACTTTCAACATACATGCCCACTTTTATTTAAAACTTATATGTAACACTTTTTATCACTCTAGTGTATTGTCCTTTCATTTAGATGTCTCCATCAATAGCTAGTAACCCCACTTCATATGAATGTAAGTTTCTTAAGAATATTAGATTTCGTTTTTAAGCATTTAAAACAATTGTAGGGTGAGTGGCAAAGTCGAGATTCCAATTTAAACCACCAGTCTAAGTCTAAAATAAATTAATTTTTCGGCATTTTAAAAATACGAGGGCCAAAGAATTCTTCTACATAAAATTCCATTTACTTTAGATACCAAATTATATGTACTTAAATTTGGTCTTAATGCTTTGGTCCCCATTTATACACGTTATATCGTTTTCTGATGATAGCATGCTCCCTTACGTGCGCTACTGGCGTCGCATCCATATGCAAAAAAATCCGTTGGTGCAAAACATATTATTTAGACCCTTTTAATGGAAAGGGAGTAGAAAGGAATACATAATGCGCAAGCTAAACGCTAGTGCCCGCTTGGATGCGGCGTTGGAGGAAAAATTTCCAGGGGAAACTGAAATTTGGAAGACGGGAGGTGAATGGGACTGCAAATTGATCGAGTTCATGGAAGTTTTGTTTTAACAAGGCATGTAGGTTCGAGCATCGGCACTCGTTTATTGGGGCTGAGAAAGCTTAAGAGACGCTTTGGGAGGATAGAGACGATATTGAGATATAAAGAAACATATGCTGATTGAGTTTGGTGGAGTACCCTTTGATGAGAGTAATGAGGAACGTAGGTAGACCAAGTGGTCCATTGCACCTTCCACCTTATTGTAATGACCGATCGCCTACCTGAAGGCCAGAATGTCACCAATGGGAGTGTACCTAGCCTCCTTTGGCTTTTAATACGGTGAGTTTAGGTTTTTGTTACGAGGTTTGCTGTAAGCTGGACATTCGCTTACGATGTGGGATGTAGTTTAATTCCCCATTTCACTCTACCTTGCACTGTCTGTAACTCCAAGAAGGTTCAAGGGTCTCATCACTCGACAGTGGTAAGTGAAGAGTCCCACCGTCACCCTTAGTTGTCCGCATATGAACAAAATAGGCTCCTTTTGTACTTTTCCAAACCTTTTTATCAAATATCCTGACCGGGTTCCACTGACCTTCAAGGGCTAACTCACATTAATTATTTGAAATTGGTCTAGCCTTTCCATATACATCTTGCGTGACGGATTAAAAAGTGAGTTTATTTCTTAAGATGCATTCATTTCACCAACCTAGTAGTCACTTAGTCGGAAAAAAATACAACGGATAAGAGGTTCGAGCTTTGGATTCAAGTCTGGAATCGGACGCACCACGCTTGGTAGGATGTCGAAAGAGTAAGCTGTGGTGGTCGAGCGACTCGGCAGGAGATCGGGAGGGTCCACTCGGAGCCTAGTAAACCTCGATCACACGAATAACCTCCGCTCGGCCGAGCTCCTGGGGGCCTATGAACCATGACCCTCTGTACTTATACTGGAAATGACGATCGAAGGTCATCAATTGAAATGAATCGAAGAGAGCATGATGAGAAGGCTTTCAAGCGATTGAAGGAATGAACTTCGACGTTTTTAACGTGATATCGAGATCAAACTATTTTAATTTTCAACCATTATATTTATCCGCTGAAGTGTCCACATTTTTGTATCTGAAAAGGTTCACGCAACAGATGTCTGGGAGTGGTTGCATTGGACGCAACGAGGAATCTTGTGACGGGAAAAACAGGTGGCAGAGAAGACGTGCGTCGACAATTAAGGATTAGTCCTGCTTCCACACACTTTCTTGGATCATGAACCACCTCGATGCGTCAAACATGTCCTTACCAGCTCGAGAAAAATAGCCAAAGTTCTGAAAAAGTATGCATCGGGAATTCAAATAAAAAAATGAACGTAGGTAAAACTGTTTTTGAATTTGATTTCTTGAATGAAAATTTTAAAACAATATAATTTACTGTGGTCATTTTCTTACTATCGAGTCCGGGAGCATGCCATATTTGATACCATCGTTCTTCCATTGCTAGCCCATTTCACTCTCGACGCCTGTCGACCAAATATTATCTAGATACAGTCACTGTCGGCATTATGCCGAGCAACGGTAAGCGAGAACACAGAGAACGAGAGAAGACGAGAACACAGAGTTTTTAAGGATCGATTCTATGATATTTGGGCACCAGTAGTCAGTAGGTTATTAGGGATATGGGGGGAGGAAGAAGTGAAAAAAATATTGATTGACCAATAAACTGTAGACTAGATAATTATCAGCCGATAACGTCCTTCCCAAAAAATATTGGTATTTCTGTAACATATTTATGAGAGAGCTGAAAAGTAGGATACGATGATTTTTGACCGTGGATTTGTTTAAAAAAATAAGGCTCGGCATCTGTTCTCAGTAGTTGAAGTATTTTATTATTATAATCACTTTCCTGTGCTTCCTTGATGTGTAACACTTCGAAAGGCATTGAGTTCAAGTTACGATTTTTATTGCAGCTAGACCCATGAAAGAGAAATATTTTAGAATGCATTAGTTTTAAAGAAAATATTGTCTGTAAGATGTAGTTTTCTAAAGCAGGAAGAAATCATATACAATCATTAGGTATGGTGAGATTTGATCAGGTGTGCAAATGTTTTCAATACTGTATCTACAAGCAGGTTGATTAAATGCCACATTAAAAAAAACACAGTAATTAACCCGGAGGTTGGTTTGGAAGATGAGGATAGAGCTCACCCAATACTAAGCTCAAAGGCATGTGAAATTCATACTAAAGGCCTCTTTTCCTTTGACGCCTCCGATTACCCAGGATGACATGGTACCCGTAAAATCACAAAGCTTGGGTGAGTCTGAGGGTGCCCTGAGGCGTCACCTGTAATCAAACCCCCAAGCGCCTCATAATTTTAGCAATATATATTTGAAATGTGTTAAAGTTTTACTTATTTAGCAATACTATTTTAATTTTAATCATTGATTAATACTTATTAGACCTAGTTCAAAACTACTATAATTTAATATCATAATAATCAAATAAATAGTTTATTTAATAGTCGACCTTTACCTCTTTGGAAAAACGATACTACTGGGATGATTTTTTTTTACGACTCTTAAAGAAAGATCTCGCCGCGTTGAAATATCGAAAATAACCACTTTAATGAATTGTAATAAGTCCATTATAATATTTATAGTTAAAAATATCACAATTATAATAACCTGTATTTCAATCAATTTTACAAGACCACTATAGATTCCGTTTCACCAAAACGGTTCCTTGATTTAAAAATATTAAATCTCAAATGACTTCCTGCAATTGTGTAAATTCACTTTCCGCCCTCCCTCTGTGATGCAGCGTGCCGCCCGGATAGCATTGAAATATTAATTTCCACCCAAAGAGACCAAATAATGCCTTTTCCGCTGCGCAACGTCATTTCCATTCGTTTGCCCGACGATCGAGTAATGCTTAGCGATTTGCTAGTTGCCGGCTAATCTTCCCTCGGAAGGATTAATTCCGGCAAGCCGTTAGACGGCACGGGGGCGGGATAGGGGCGTGGATTAATGAAAAGCCGTTTACGGTCCCTGCATTTCCGGCCCCGGGCCACTTAGCGGGGTTTTCCGGGAAGTATAACCCCCCCCTCCCCCCCCCCCCCC
>LYUA01000713.1:204015-215875 GCA_002093875.1 Calopteryx splendens
ACCATAAAGGAAGAGAGAGGGAGATTGGGAGAGGGGTGGTTGGGGTGGGAGGAGAAGTGTGGCAGGTGGAAAGCGTTATCTGAACCATTCCTATCCTCACCCCTCCCCCCAACCTCACCTCCAACAAACCTCCCACAACACAAACTCCCTCCCTATCCTTTTATTCCCTCTCTCTCTACCAACCCTACATTCTTAACTCAGGCTTTCCCCTTTTCCCGTCCTCTCTCTCCCTCTCCCCCTCCCCCGCGACCTCTGTTATTATGTGACATTTTTATATCTCCCCTACGTTCCGCCTTTACTCGCCTGCATTTCGGAATTCTTTCGTTCACCCAGCTACCCCATCCGCAAAAACCCCAGCGGATCCCCTGATGACAGAGGAGTTATAGAAGAGGCTACTATAAAAGGGTAATGTTTTTTTTCCTCTCACATTGGTACACATTTTCCTTCTCATTCCGGTGAGATCACTTATGCATGATACATAATGATTCCCGGCACTCAGAAGTGCTTCTTAAGTGATTCCCTCCCGGTTTAAAACCCATTTTGCCATTCTGAAATCCAGGATCCATCCATTATTGCGTTCGAGTATCCTTGAGACCACGCATTGTGGTACACATTTTATTTCCGCTCTGTTGTCGCTAACCGGAATAAAAACGGTCTTTGGTAATATTTTAACCAAGAAAATAATGGATTTCGCTCCATGCTCTCTTAGACCCAACCGATGACAAACCGACAAAATTGGCTAGGGGGTAAAACTGTGGGAACAATGAAATCTAGGCCCATGAATTTTCAATTGTGATTCAAACATCAGAGTAAATTATATTGCTCCTGACCCCTTCAAGTGTGTAATAGCCACTAATGGGTTCAAGCCCAAATCAGGATCCCATGAATGAAGTTCTCTTGATGTGTAAAGGATCCGGCAGTGATAATAGAAGGTCCGAGTGAAAATTATACTGGAAATATAATGGTCGTTGGAGCTCGGCAGTGGGACTCGCTCGGGACCTTCCCAATGCCGCCTGAATGCCTCCAATCAAAACGTCGTAGTTATGGTCATTCTAAAGATTTTCCTAGTGAATTTTTCACGTGGGTTTCACTCGTTAGACTAGATTTCAACCTCAGCGGTTAGCCCTGCGGTCACGAAAGAAATCACACAAACCTATACCTTCACCGGTGATGGAAAATTTAAGGCTACGTATATACTTATGAATTACGTATAATACGTTGTTTTACGATCACATTGAGCCAAGAAAAGCATTTCCAAGACCGTGAAGTCTTATCAACATCGTCTTTCCACGATTTTCCTTCATCGCTTCAGGTTGTACCTGCGGCTCTTCCTTCTCCATTCCTTTGATCCGTGGCATCCCATTCTTTGATTTAAGTTTTCCTCTTTCTTTTACACATATTCATTAATTTCTCCATCTAATTATTTTTATCCCATTGGCATATTACACGGTTGAGATTCTAATACAAATATTAACATGCGAAGAACATCTGGAAGTATATGGCACAACCATTGTGAAAGTTCGGCGGTTTTTCTCAAGTTCCTGACTTCATTTAACGGCCACGGAAATGTGCAAGTTTTAAAAGAGCTAAATGATTGATATAAGCAAAGCAATCAACCAGAAGGTCGGTTTGATAGGTGAGGGTAGAACTCACCCAATGCGAAGCCCAACGGCGTGTGAAATTCAAACAACAAGGTAGGAGGGCACAATTCTTTTCCCTTTGCCGCCTGCGGTTTCCCAGGAAGACCTAGTACCCAAACCAGGGTGCAATCTCGTCCTCGTATTGATATAGTACTAGATGATGATTAATAATAACAATGACGATTGTTACATAATGGATTCGCAAATGAAATATGTGAAATGAAATGGAAACCATCAAACAAATTCTTCACTCTTCCTTCACACACTTTATTCTCAGTTAAAATCATTCTTATCGATCCAATCACTCTTATTTTATTTACTTTTCTAAACTATTTTCCGCGGAGCTTTTGATTGCAAATACTATTTCCGTCAATTTAAATAATAATACAGAACATTGATTGAAGCCTTCATTTTATCAACTAAATGCATCGCAGCTTGCTGCGCCCATAAAAAGTAAATAGAACACTCTCGCGGTAATGGTGGTAACACTAAACTATACTTTTTTCCTGGGAAAAAATTAAATGAATGTTACAATCATTCTAACAAACAACAAACATTTTTATACTCTTTATGCTTAACATAGTTATTGAAAACGGAAATAAACCAAGGATCGCCATGGGCATATGCAAAAACCTAATTATATTTGTATAATGAATGAGTCCCCAGTTTTAACACAATTTTGGTTATATTTTCTGAGTTCAAACTTTGTTCGTACTTTTTCCTCCAGAATCGTTCGCGGTTTTCTCCGTATAACTGCCTTCACTCACTTTAACTTCGTACCCAAGCTTTCCGTTCATATCCATCTCTGGATGACTGCCATGAATTTTTCTTGGGTGCTCCGTGCCCTATCGTATAAGCTGTAGAAACACATTCGGCCCCTCCCCTCCATGGTCCCTCTCCCCGGTATCTCTCTCTTCCAGTTTCCCCACCCCCCTTCCCTCCCTACCTTTACACTGCCATGAAGAATTCTATGAGCGCCGAAAACCGAACAGACCTTTGTACACCATCACGTACACAGGGAAACATATGGTGAGACGTGCCGCACTAATTCTAGCAAAGCTACCTTCTGAAAGGAGAAAAAAAAGCTATTTACCAGCAAAGGAGGTAACACTTTAACCCCATCTTAATTGAGCTGAAAATTACATTTACCCATTTAAATCGAAATTAGAACAGGCAGCTACTTCATGTAAAATTAAAATCTTTCTTAAATACGGATGAAAAAAATAGTAAATGATGATGGCTCGTGATTGAAAAATGTGTGCATACATTAACGCATCAAACGGAAGATTTAAAAATATTGCACAGTAATGAGAAAAAAAACACTTTATCTTGTGAAATTTTTTCACCATTTGTAAAAATGGGGTTGTGTTTTTAAAGTAAATTTTAATTCCACGCATACTAAAAATTAAGTTTTTGGACTGCCAATGAATGATATAAAACGATCACAGTAAACGAATTTGTATGCATTATTATTAATCCATGTAATTATTATTAATCCATGTCTTGTTTTATTGAATCAAGGTTTCACAGTCAATGCATTTGACAGCAGAATTTTACATTAACTGAAAAGCCAAGATAATTTATTGTAATGACTATGACAATGAATATTTATTCATTTAATTTTAACTTTTGAAGGTAGATTGTGTCTGGGAAGATCATCTACTAAAGGGAAACCTTAAAATACCGTAATTTGCTGGCAAGGAACCGCTAAAATATTCCTAGTACATAATTGCAGCAGTGCATATCACCCGGAAACGGGAAGCAATCATCCATTCCAAAAAACACTTGTATTTTGGTAGGATATTGTAATTTGTTTTATCAATGTTGAAGCAAGTGTTTAGAAACAACGTAATAGTACTCGAATACATCAATTTAAAGTCTCTTGTCAAATTATTTAATTATTGGTAAATGGAAATAACTACCTACACAAAGTTCAAACATGGAATTTTACTTCCTTGTTCAAGTAGGCTTTCAGAATTTTGAGTGTCAATAATCAATGTTTAAATCCTGCTGTTTACACTGAACTACTTGCCTTTATAGGTTAAGGGTATTCAGTTCTCTTTCATTATCTATACCATGAGTAGGTATATGGTACTTGTAATCCTTTCCATTAAATATTATAAGAAAAATGTTATTATCAAATTCATGCTTGTAATAAGACAAATTGTAACTGTATACTGATCACGTGATAACTTATGTTTTTTTTTATATTCTGACTCGTATTAATTATTTAGCTTATAAGTTTCATTTCAATCTTAGTCAATCCCAAATTGTTAATGAATCAATCTCAAATTTAGTTTAATCCATTAATTAAGTCATCAAAGGTAGTTTATCGATTGAATAAAGATGACCTCATATTAAACCTTAGAGTGCGCGATATGGCTGGTTTAGGGTAAATCAGTCTATTTATTTCCTTCTGCTACCTATGATTTCCCAGTTAAACTGCGGGAAAAAAATTTTTTTTGCTACTGTGCTCCCCAAATTCTTAATTATGATATGAAATGACATGAACTAATTTCATTTCGTGAATATCTTCCTTAAGTAAATCATATACAATGCTTTTAGCGTCCTAGAGAACTTTCTATGATAAAAAAGTAAAGGGATGAGATAAATATTTAAGTGCACATGATTGAATTTAAAATAATTATTTCAAATTATTACATGGCATGAAAAGTATTGTAAAATATTTTCTCTTCTTAGGAGTAGTTTACAAAGTCTTAAATAATGACACGAATGAAAAACCAAAAAAAAGTAATATGTCAGTATGAAAAAAACCGGCGTCCGGGCGAAGAAAAAATGTGCTAATGACGGGTTTGTGACCCTAATCCCTTTCAAAGTAGGCCCTTTGCCCCTCCACATGCTAAGCCCAACGATCCTTCTACTGCTGGAAACACTTCTGGAAGGCGACTCTTGGAATGGTATTCGACTCTGCCATCACGTTCTGCATTATCGCATCCCTACTCACAAATCGGGAGCCTTCCAGTATCGTTGGAACAATCCGAAGTTGGAAGAAGCTTGAAAATTGTCTGGAGAATATGGAGCTTGACGAGCGACGGAAATTCCGATTTGGCCAAGGAAGTCCTCGCTCCTCATCCAAGGAGGCCTGGATGAGGAGCGAACTGTTTCTGATTCCTGCGTCAGTAGATTGGGCTTAAATTTCACAGCCACTCGACGCATGTCCAATTTCTCCTGTAAAATTGTACACGCAGAATCATTGCTGATCCCACTTTTTTCAGTAATTTCCTAGAACTAGAGATCCGGTAAAACAAGTGGAACAGAACCTCACACAATGTCTATCAAACAGCGCCTGCGGCGCACGACGTTTCAGGACGGATATTCAGGCAAGCAAGCATATTTCTCCACTGTGAAAGGTGACACCGCCGTACCGTCATGACTTTGCGCGTGAAAATTTTAGTCTTATCATTTTTAGACAGGCCTCGTAGGTATATGCTGAGGAAGTATTAACAGCGGCAGTGTGAAGCTCGAGAGTTGAAAATGAAGTTGGGTGGGGAGTATATTAGGTCAGTTAGGTCTTTAGTTGATCAAGAGTATTAGTCAGCCAGACAACAAATGTATATTAGTTGTTTTCCAGTTCATTATAGTACTCTTGTGTGACGTAAAGGAAGGAGAATTATTACCAAAAAACGGAAATAATGAAATTCTCATGAAGCAGATAAAGTTGCATATTAAATTAGGACGTGACTAAATGCAGTAAACGGGTTTTTTTCGGAATTAGGCGTAATATTGGAGGAAAATGAACGTAGCAGTAGTAAGTAGATTTGGGAATAACATTAAGCCCTACCAGCTTTATCACCTTTACTTTATGCGTGAAAATGAAAAATTCTATTGGGGGAAAAGTCGGAGGAAAATGGCAGATTAGAAGTGTGACATTCACAATGGCATTGCATTTTAAATGCTTGTCTAATTTATTTTAAATGCCAACATATTGTTTGAAGGAGTTTTTTTATGGATGCAGAAAAAAAGCAACTACTTCACTGGTATTATTCATTGATCACCAAAATTTGAAATTCCATGGGGACAACATGGAAATCGTTTCTCTTGGAGAAAAAAAATACAATAAAGAACACGAGTAACATCGGACAATATTGACAACTGGCACATCCAGACCAAAGATATAAATTTTGAATTTTTGAGTTTCACATAAAACGTCCTTAAGAGACTTTCCAGCACAATTAGAAAAAGAACTTACATAAGAATCTTTTCATGGGTACACCGTACCTTTTCGTTTGAGCCTAGTTTCGGGTTTTTTTTTATCAATGGACGCCACGAAAAAACCACATATTGTGAAGAATAAAAATAATAAAAATCCTAGGCGGTTGCCACTCACAGGAAACAGTTAACAAACTTCAACAGAAGTGGCTTATCAAGACTAGAAATCTTGAATTAAATTTGTTCCCACATTTGCGTCGAAATAAACATTGTAATTATGTATCTCTAAAAATACAGATGCTGATCAATAAACATGACAATAATCATGACAAATTTTAGAGTAAAATCTGTAAAAATTATAATTCAGTAGGTAATCTTACTCTTAAATTCTGTTGAAGCATAGGGAGTTCCGTACGCTCATTTATGCAAGTAGAAAGTCGAAACTGGGCTCAAACGAAAGGGTACGTTCGTTGTACCCATGAAAAAAAGGTTCTTCAGAAAGGATTGTTTAAAATTTAATGGTTAGACTCTTAGAAAAAATTAAGGTAAAACTCTGAAATTCATGCATTTATAACATTAGCAGGGCTTCTTTATTTCTACAAATCCTTTTTTTAATAATATTTTTTTTTCGCCAAAAGAATCTGATTTCCGGTTTGGCGCTCTAACGCAGAAACATATTGAAAAAATGAATACCCTACTACAACATTTACGGACTATTATTACAAATCACCGTAACACCCTAAATCAAAATAAACCTTTCTTCAGGTCCGGGTAACGATTGCCTACTTTACTCTATTACTGTCTTCTATCCAGTCAGCCAAGAGATTGCAGTCATTGCTGAGTTCACTAGAGAGCCAGGGTGATAGGTATGGAAAATTTTATTTACTTTTCCTTGCTTCCATTACTCCAAGAGCTCTTTATTCTAACCAAAGATAAACATTAAAGTGGGAGGGCATAAGCTTGAGTGGGTAGAATACTTTAGCTATTTGGGCAGAGTTTTGGGCATAGGTGGGCAATCTGGCAGGGATATTAGAAGATTAATCGGACTAGGTAAGGGGGCTTTTACGAGGAAGAGAGAATTGATGATGAGGAAGAGAGAATTGATGATAGTGAATTCAGGCAAGGATGTTAAGAAAAGAATGGTGAAAGCATTAATATGGAGTGTTGTTTTGCTTGACTCGGAAACTTGGCCGTTGAGGCATGGTGAAAATCGTAGGTTGGAAGCTTTTGAGATATGGGTCTGGAGAAGGATGAAAAGGAGGAAATGGATTGGAAGGAAAACGAACGTAGAAGGTTTGGAAATGGTAGTGGGGAGACAAAACTATTGGGAGAAATCAAAAGAGTACAGGAAAATTAAGTGCAGGGGGTGATGAGTGGTAATGGATTGCTGAAGAATGTGATAGAGGGCAGATAGATGTTGGGTAAGCGAAGGGGAGGGAGGAAAAAAGATTAGGCAAGTTAGATGGAATGAAGGGAGTCAGAAAGTATGCAGAAATGAAGAAAGGGGTACTGTAGGCGTGTGTCCAGAAACTTACCTTAACCGGTAGATCACCATTAATGTGTCTTTTAGAATCCATTGCCACTCAATACGGTCTACGTCCACTTTTTTATTTTCTTTCTCGGGATTTCTCTCAAAAACCTTCTCCACTCTCATATCTTAGCCAGAATTTCTTCATTCGCTATCCTTCTCGCCATCCATTATCATTTTCAACTCCCTCGCCTCAAAATCATTGAACCTATACCAACTCTCCTACCTCTACGAACAAGTGCTGGTATCTGACAAAACCGCACACTATATCAACGCCTTTACTGGTCTTTTCTTTACATCTTTACACAAGATCTCAATCATAAACTCCTTCCGCCGTGTAGAAGCAAATTTACATAATGTAACTGTTTTAAGTACAGTAAATTTAATTATTATTCGAATGGTGGAGAAAAAAGCTAATGTGAGGAATAAAATTCTCTGATTCGCTCACTTTTGGCACAGTTTTATATTTATTCTCCTGCTTCGGCTCGGCCGAGAAATCAATTTTTTTCATCCGTCACTAACAACAAGTAAAATGGTACTCTCACCGTGGCGTACCCGGCGGGTCCTCTTCCTTCCCACACACTCTCCTCTTTATTCCCCGTCGACATCTATACACTCAGGGCCAGGGAGCGGGCCAGGCGCTCTCGGAGCGGGGCCCCTGCCCCGCGTCAACGGAGTCCGCAGTCTGACACCGGTGACGCATCGACAACTCGCGGAGGACGGGTACGCGATGCATTTTCCTTTTTTTTTATTCGGGCATAGATAGCTTCGATAAAATCTAACTGGATCCCTTTTGACGTGAGAACACTCAGCAAAGACGCTCGGTGAGCCCTTTTGACGTGAGAGGAGTTATGAAAAAAAAATATTTTGGTCAAAATTTCTTTCCCTTCTGTCACTCCCAATTTTTAATCGAAGTTTACCTCTTGTATGCAAAAATATTCTTTTCCAAAACCCTTTATGCCGCAGCAGGTAATTTACAAAGGTTGATTAAACAATGAGTTAAAGTTTCAACTCTGGGGGTTTTACAACCTCCGGAGTTTGAACACGCTTTCCGATTGCTAGAGAATGTTTTGTCGATCTAGAGCATGATTCATTCTCAATAGTTTGGTATTCCGCACACATTTTATGGGTTCCAATCCTAAACCTTTGGTATACAGTATCATAACCTTAAAAAATTATTGGTCTATATCGCAATGTGTTAATGCTATTGCACATCTCTTATAAAGGGGACAGTTAATTGAAGGAACAAATGTGTACTTTGAATTAGGAAGAAAATAAAAAAATATAATGCATCAAAGAAACCTACGAATATATTCTTAATTAAAAAATGATACTTTTTAGGCTGTAATCCTTTACAAGTAAGGTTTTTACAGTCTATAACAACCAATACACATGATGCACACATTATTATAGTCTTTAGTTATTTATCCCAGCCTCCATATCACTAAAAATTTCATTTAGATTAATTCTTCTTCCCCGCATACCCTAATTTCTCCCCAATATTTCTTTCGTGACCTTAAGTGTCAATCTTTTCTCAATTGCTCTTCATATATCATAAGCATCTAATCGACTGTTATCCCCAATCCACAAATACTGAGTTTCACCGCCACACAGGATCTACGGCCCAAATTGAAATATTTACTGTGGTCTATGCCTCCACAATGACCTTGCTTGTCATCGATTCATCTATCTTTGAAAAATTTTCTGGACACACATTTTTTCCCTTAATGTTACTATCATTTCTACTTCCTACTGCTAATTTCATTTTACATCAATATTATGCCTAAATCCGAAAACAAATCCGCTTGTCTCATCCTTTTTAATATTTAACATTGTGTGCCTCTTGAGAATATCATTATTTCGTCATTCTTATATCAAATCTTCATCCTGTACCTAACACATTAGTCCTATAACGAACTGGAAAATAACTACAATCCATTTTTTGTCTGGCTGACTAATTCCCTTGATCAACTGAAGATTTTACAACCTTAATATGCTCTCCGGCCACCATTTCCAACTCTAGGCCCTCACACTGTGACTCTTAACACTTCTTCAGCATATACCTACGATGCCTGTCTAAAAATGATAAGACCTTACATTTTCACCCGCAAAATCATGACGGTACGGCGGTGCCACTTTTTACAGTGGAGAAGGATGCCTTCATATGCTTGCTTGCCTAAATTTTCGCATCACGGTCGTGCGCCGCAGTCGGTGTTTGGTAGCCATTGTGTGAGGTTCTGTTCTACGTGTTTGTCGGATTTCTACAAGTTTGCTCAAGATGAAGGAAGGAGTAGATCAGAGATTTATTATCATGTCTTATCAGAAGATTGGTGATTCCCAAGCCGATACAATTCGTATGCTTCGGAAGTTGTTCGAAGATGACGCCATGGGAAATTAAATGAATGGTTCAACCGACCAATAAATGGCTGAACATCTATGGAGAGTGACTAACTGTCTGGGAGGCAAAAATAAAAATAATCCACAGTCCAACTTTCGTCGAGAAGGCGCAAAGTTTGATAGTGGAATGAATCTTCGTTTGACAGAATGGCAAATCGCTGAAAAGGTTGGGATTAGAATTTTTCCGGTGAAATTGGACATTCACCGAGTGGTTATGAAATTTGTCCCCAATACCCTGAAACAACGACTTCATCGTGATTTACTTAGCGTGGGACATGTAAACACCGATTCTCAATTTCTCAGCACAATGGTATTTGTGTATGAGACATGAGCGCTCGAGCACGGCTAGAAAAGATCCCGTTTGGAGAGTAGAGAAGAGATCATGCAGAACGCGACGTAGGAGCTGAAGGCCATTCCAATTGACGCCTTCCAGAAGTGTTTCCACCCGAGGAAGGATCGGTATGCTATATGTGTGGAAGGTTAGGGGACCAGCTTCGAAGGGGATTATGTTAACCCTTTGGGTATGTAATAATTTTTCCCCGACCGAAGGTTGGATTTTTTTAGGCAGACGTCGTAGGTTAAAAATCACTGGGGGTAACGGACTAACCTTACTCCCCTAACTAGGATCTTTTCCGAGAACCAAGAGAAATTAGTGAATTATGCATTGCTTCAGAAAAAAGTACTGCAGGGGTGGTGTTTAGACGTACCTGCAGTGAAAGTCATAGCATTTAAATATGGCATTAAAATGCGATAGATTTTATAAGGTTATACCTTATGATACATCAGGTCCCGATACAATGGCACCTTAACATTTCCGAGAGCTTACTAATAAATCATTATTCTCTTTAGCTAGTTCCACCTATTTTTATCTAGTCTAAGTCTTATTTAAAGTGCAGAATTTTTTGAATGACTTTAGGGATCTACAAAGTTAGTTTATAGTTAGCATGGTAAAAGCAACAGATATTAGCTTATCATTAACAATGATAATTTGAATATACTATTCCGGTTAGTTAGGAACTTTTGAAACTTAGTCAATATTTTCAAAAATATGGAGATTTGTAGAATCGCTAAAATTACTATTTTAGCCAAAAATATTTCATAAAACATTTATCTGAATGAAAAAAAATATTGAGTTATAGATACCGAGTCGTCTAAAGCACAATTAAAATCATATAATATTTATTTGGGGGTCTAATGAATTTAAGTATAATTTCAGACCAATCGATATTACCAGCAAACCTGGGAAGAATTCATGTACATCACGCTCATGACCACCTGAAATACCTTAATATCATTAAAGGGCAATTTAAATTTAATTAATTACAGCGTGCTTGAAGGCTGTCCTTAGTGATGAATTGCGTATTTTTTTATCACATTCAAGAGGGTTCCTTCCCAGCAATGCACACCGTGGCGCACACACATACTACTCTATTCCGAGTGCGAATTTCGTCCGAAATGTTGGTAATTTTTCTTTCGAGCCTTTGTGATCTAGATAAAATCCCGTATTTGCACGAGACATAAAGCTGGGTAGGGTTTGATAGTGTGTTAACGAGGTTCGTTTCTTTATACCGCCATGGAATAACCTCATGCATATTCCGATTCCCGCCCCGTTAAAATATAAATCCTGCCCCAATATGGGTACAGACCATAAAAAAAAGAGACGTATGACGCGGCAACGACTTGTTTACCACGCGGGCTTCATTTTGCCCGCCTTCCCTTTTTCCGTCCCATAGCAAATACGCGCAGGAACAGAGATACGGGAGCCACATCACTATCGGAATGTGTACGCATTGAAGAGGCAACGGAACGTGAAAGTGAGTGACCGGCGTGATTTTCATCTAATTCGGGAAAGAACCTCGAATATCGACGGGATTAAACTTGTGACCTGTAAAGAAAAAGAAGACGGTGCATCCATTACGTACGCGGCACACCTATCTTTGTGAAAAAAGGGGTGGTTGGCGGGGTTGTGATTGTGTGTGTGTGTGTGTGGGAGAGAGGGAAAGCAGAAATAGGGTTTAATAGCCATGCATTAAGTTTATTGCTATCGGATATGTAGATGGTGGTGTATAGCGAGTCGGCCGAAATGCGAGCGAAAGGGGTCCGGGTTATTAATGGCGGGGGGGCA
>LYUA01000713.1:282490-295271 GCA_002093875.1 Calopteryx splendens
TCTCTCTCTCTTTCTCTCTCTCTTTCTCTCTCTCTTTCTCTCTCTCTTCCCCCACCTTCATGAATCCGCCGTGCACCGGCCGTACCGCGCGCGGGGCTCTCACATCACAAATATCGCATCACGACTTGGTGCGGGGCACGGGGATGACGTCAGTGATGGAATTTGAGGTATTTGCCGTGTTCGACTTCCTGCACCGACACCCCGACTTCAAGGATCACTTATTGCAATTTTTTTTCGCTTGAGTGTGTTAAATCTGTATTCGTCAAATAAATCAGTTAACTGAAGAGGCTTACTTGTACGCCACCTCATGCGAATTGACGGACTTGTTATAAATATAAAGGGCATCTTAAAGATATGCTACCGCGGTGTTGCACGGATGCCTCCATTGTTCACGTGTTTCAAAGCACTTTAGTCTAACTGGCCGGATGGCGGTTACCTTCGCGTTGCAGGCAGCGTATTGAGCTACGAAGTAAATTCTGCAAAGATTTGGCCAATAAGAGTTATTGCTACAGAAGGTGGAAAGCTGATAAGAAAATTTACAGGTACCAACGCTCTTAATATATATGCACTAAATAGTAACCTATGTCAATTACAAATATTTTGATCAAAATAAGCAGAAAGTGTAACCACCCCTCCCAACCTCCACCAATTTGGAGAACAGATGTAAACCAATCTTCGGCTTAAGAAGAAAAATGTTAAATTACGACTATTTTTTTTTTATTAATTATTATTTTTATTTGTTCATTTACAAGCATAGGCATACTTCAGTATTCATAAAAGTTTTATCTTTAAGATGAAGTAACTCATTGAAACTACCTATAATATAACATTATGAAACAAATATCTATCGGGTTTTTCCCCATAGGCATGAGACAGTTTCACCACAACAGACCTGATACGGTAACAAATATATAATCCACCAATTACGTGCTGAAATATTGAGGGATGAAATTATAGAGAGAAATGTTATGTAGAACGTTAGCATCCATAGAGATAAACTATGTCGAAAATCGACGAGGTCCAAATATAAAATCTCTGAGGCCTAATGCAAACATGATGGTTAAGTGGAAACACAGCGTATAATTCCAATCCGATATGAGGCTCAAAAACGCCACTTTGCATTGCGATGCTATGTCGAACGATGTTGTCTTTATCGATGCAGTCCATAACTGAACATGTGGGCTGGGGAAGTATGTAAGAATCAACATGAATGAAATGTCAAACCTTAGCGTAGGTAGGATATTCGATGTATCAATAGAATAGTAGCGTATATTATTATTACTATATGGATTATAATAGCGCTCATTTAAAATGTGAAGATAAAAAAATCGATGCTGATATAATATCGATGGTAATGAACCACAATGCTCCACACGGAATATCCGAACATCTCACGGCGCCACCTTGTTTTCCCGAGCGAGCCCCAGTGCAGAGCCCCCTCCTTCCTCAAAACACCCCCCACCCACTCCCACGCCACCCTTCACCCCTTCTCTCTCCTCTCGCTCTCCTACGCCCACGCAGAATCGCAAGGAGCCGAGGAGGCAGGGAGGCCTCTCCGCGTCCCCCTCCCTCTTTCTCACTCCACTCTTCAAAATCAAGAAAAAACGAGAACGAAATACCCTTCGCCGCCGCTGCAGTGCCAACGGCATCGGCTCATGTATTCTCCGCCCTTATTAATGCACAACTCCCTTCCTCCCTCTCCTCACCCCCCCCCCCATTAAGNNNCCCCCCCCCATTAAGGGAAAGTCTGGCGCGGTGGTGCGGAGAATCGGGGGAGCGTGGACGAGCGTAGGAGGGCGCCCTTGGGTTGGGACGGGAATAGCATAAGTGGGCAGAACGAAAGTAGTCATGCCTGTACATTTCACCGCTCCATAGGTATCTCTCCCTCCTCATATATTCAGTCCCTAATAGGTCCGAATCTCCACCAAAGACGCGCCCAATAGCTGCGCAATATTTGTGCATCTTCTCCCATGCGCCTTCAAACTTTATCTCATGTAACTACTCCAGGTTTCCCCGTTGGTTGTGTTGTCGGATCAACATATTCATTCGGCCGACAGTATCCAAACCTATGTCCTCCGAGCCACGTCTCGAAAGAATAAATTATATTATATTATATTTACCAAGCAGTTACCATATAATTATATTATTAATTATATGGTAACTGGTACTGGCGTGGGTTTGGCACCTCACGAATATTTTACGTGGCAATCCAATCCAAGGAAATGGTATGGTTTATCATTAGATTCGTAATAACTCCCAATTTACCGAGTTTCCTAGAATTGGAAAATGGCACTCAGTTATTTTCTTTGCCCGATAGAAATTGATTTTTACTTTTTTTAACCTCCACTTACTTTCTATTTTACAAATGCAGCATCAACCATTAATCATGGAACACGTTGTTTTGGCACCCCTTGCTCCAGGGAGTGCTCAGGAATGATAATGCCTGGATCGAAACTTCTCCCATAATTACGTTATGATATATTATTCATAAATTGAATGTAATGACCCTGAAACACCAACCATGAAAATAAATGCGATGAATGCTCTAACCTCTTGACAGTATTAACGACGGACCAGACTATATTGCACTGATTATTGTGCATTCGACAGATTGGGGTTGAAAAAATATTTAAGCCCGACATTAAATTATTATGATGGACATTTCTATACTCGCCGTAAGAAACAAAAAAGACAAGACCGCCAAACTCCCTCCCCAAAATATGTTAGCCATTATGAATTCAATAGATGATAACTAATTTAATTCTAATTATTGCGAATCCATTACGATAGATTGAAATCAAACGCCCAAATCACCTTTAGGTATGAGTAGTAAGTGCCATCACCATTCCAATAATAACCGAATTTATTCTGCCAAAGAAGTTGTTTTATTTTATCAGGTAATTTTTCAGACTAGGTACACCTATGCATAGTAAATGACCCAATTGTAGTTATTTTAGTTACCAAGTTATGAAATCCTAGAGGGGAGATTGAAAGCGTAAATGTGAAAGGGAAACTAATGAGAAAAAAATAATCGTGAAAAAATTAATTAGCCTCAAATAATTGTTCGCTTTTGTATATAAACTACGCATCTTAATTATTTTGAAAAATTCAAAAACCATCAGTTACTCTTTATTCCCCTGCTTCCTGTAGCTTGACTTTTGCAAATTCCATTAATTTCTTTCAGCATACTACATCACTAAAGTTTGCTCGAATGTGTCCATGTTTATCTGAAATCGTATTTGATACGCAAGTATTGCGCGTGGCGATCAATATCCCCTCCATTCCTTAGCATTTTCTTGTTGAAAGGCTTATTCAGGTGTTCTACTACACTAGAGTCTATGCCCTTTCTGACTGCGAGGCACGACAAGGTGCAGATAATCTCAATTTCGCCAAAAACAGTCCCTTTTTCCGCCAACCCGTCTCGTGCGTCGTCATCTACACGTCTCTCCGAAAATTGAAATCCCATCCTCGGCCCCCCCCCTCCCCTTGTCGGCCGCCCTCGTTTCTTCTCACCTCTGAAGGAGGCACTTCGTCCCCATTGAACCCCCACATTCACCCCCCATTCCATCCCCCAAAACGCTCTTGCCTTCCTTTAATATATTCCCATTCCTTTTTCCTTGTTTCGCATTCGTTCTTCGACATTCCATTTTCCGCTTGCCTCCTGCCTTCTCTTTCTCTGTATCATTCCTCAGAACAACCCACTGCCCGCGAGATGCGTACATGTATCCACAAGGGAAACTGAATGGTTCAGCGCAACAATGGTTTAACCCTTCAAACAGCGAAGTAAAAGATTATAACGTTAATTTGGAGGTTAATTTTTTTTCCCTAATGTTTCCGAACAAGCATGTGAAAACTTTATGGTACACAATATTAATATTTCGATTTAATTTACCAGTAATATGAATATAGTTTGATTTTCCTATCCTGGGGTAGAGGCAGTGGCCTAGGTTTTGAGAAAACAAGTTGCTTTCACAGCTGCCGGGTCTTCTCTTTACGTTCTGCTTTAATTCATTTTTCCTATATTTTCCCTTTCCATCTGCCCATACATACTTTAGTCTTGTCTTCTCCTCTGGAGGGGTGGGGAAGTTCAGTTGGTAGAGCACTAGGCCAAAAAATGGAGGGCGCGGGTTCAATTCCGAGAAAACATTTTGGACACCCTCAGCTTCACCCAAACTGTGGATACCAGGCAATCGTAGGAAACTTCAGGCGGTATAGGGTAAAATCCCTCGGCCTGATGTGTGATTTCATATTGCATTAGACCTAGTATTGGGTGAGCTCTACTGTGATTTTTCTCCTTTACATTTTCACTATTTACATATTTTTTCAACTTGCATGTCATGGGGAGACGAAGATTTTACAGCAAACTCGGTGAACATTTCCACTCAACGTTTTACCAATCAACAGTAATTCTTTCCCTTAGCCCTTTTTTTTCCCGGTGGGAGAAGGGAAATAGGGGAATCTCCTTGTTATATTTTTCATTGTCTTCTTTCATTAAATCTTCATCGAGATATGACGTGTATCATTGAGCTTTCGAGAGTTTAATTTTAACATTTTGAGTGTATGTTCATTACCTAATGGAGGATTTGCAGAATAACTTAAATGTACCTTCCTTTAAATATTCCATTTATCTATCTATGCACTGAAAAATGTGCTTTTAGAACTAAATAAAATTATACAAAAAGTAGTACCCCATTAGAATTTCAAATTAACTATCAATGTAATCCCGGGAAACGGAAATTAGATTTAGAAAAATGGCAATACTGGCTCATGAATATTAGCGCTGGGGAAATTTCATTTTAAATAATTATAAACGCAGAGGAACTAGCTAGTAAATAGATTATGGCCTGGTTTTTCAACTGTAGTGCCGCGAACACAAATAGATTCCACTTCCCAATTTTTACAGAAAAAATTTTGAGCACGCTTACTCATTTTGAAACTTTATTATGATAAGTCAGCATCGATCCAACTTTATATTCAGAAACGCTTCAAGAAAGATGTATCTAGGTTGTTATGAAAATAAAAACTATAATATTAAAAAAAACTATTTTAATTACATACACCACTTTTTTTGTCATAAATATTAACCATCTATTGTGAAAAAAATTCTACATACGGTCTATTCATAAATTTTATGACTTAAATTTGGATCTTCAAAATACTGTATTACTTCGTGCTATCGGTTACTTTCTATATAAACAACATATTCTCTCCACCATCTTGGACGTTTATATATATTCTTTTTAGGCTAAGATATTTTCATGACTTTGTCACTTAAAGAAGAGAAAAAGGAGGAGAGGAAAATTGAAAAGGAAATTGACGAGTTTTATCCTGCCAAGTAAAAAAAAAGCCACCACCACCTGACTTTGAAGTTTCCTGTGTCCAATACTCCACTAAAGATACTCTTGTCAACTTTTTCGTCTTCCCGCATTCTGAAGGTATTTTCTCATATTAACTAAGCTTCCATTCTTAGCCCATTTACTACACCCTGTTTCCCCTTTCGCAAAAATCGCCAGTTTTTCTATTTCATATTCCGCTTCAACCCTCCCACTTCTTGCGATCTTTTCCCCTTTAATACCGAATCCACATTTCTTATATCGAATGCAAACCTCTCCCTTTTCCTCCCACACTTCCACCCAATCGGTTTTTCTCTTCCATATTTTCCAAACCACATCTCTTATTTCCCATTCACCAGATTTTTTCCCCATTTCATTCCCTTTCATTTTCCACGCACAGAAAAAATAAAACCTTAATTGAAACTATAAAAAAGGTGGTATTTTATTCCGCTTATTTTTTTATTCTCAATTTCTTCACTTTTTCTCTCTGTGCTTGTTCCAGATCTTTTTCCTCACTCAACGTATTTCCATTCCCTCAGCTGTCCACGCAGTTTTGTTTTTAATTTCCTGTGCGCTGACCCAGCGCAGTGAATATTAGAATTTCAGATTGCCTATAACTTTTTTTATTTATTAAAATTGATGTATTTTCTAAGATCACTTGGATTTCTTTCCCTTACAGAATAATTACTAACTTCGTTTACACGTTCAGTTAAATTAAATATTTTCTGCTAGTGGTTACTGCCTCCAGATCAACTTGAATTTTGCTCAAACAAAATATTTATGGAGTCCTTATAATTATTACGTGTAATTACGTTTCTTTCTTCTTTACTAATATTTTGGTAGCTAATATCATTTCCATTTCCCACCTAACTGTTGAGATCACCTGCCGTACCCTGTTCAAGAAAGAAAATTATTAGCTCTCCGCTCATAATGTACAAGGTATGAGAAATGTGATTATCCTGGAAGTTGATTTCATAGATTTATGGATAATAAAATTTGCTTGGGTAATGTTCACTTCTTTAATCAGAAGTAAATGTATTTATTAAGTCTAAATTACGAATTAAACTTAAAAGGTTGACTAGCTTTAAGCACAATTTTTAAAGAGATCCGTATCTGAAAAGGTATTAAAAAAATCTTTTACTCATATCTATGAAAATTAATGTCTAATTTGACGATAAAAGTAACAAAATAAATGAGGAATAATTTGGATAATAATGCATTAAAAATTCGAAGGTGGACGTTATTGGCACTCCGGCTTTAATGAAATTACATATCTTCTACGGAGAAATGTGATACCAAAGGATATTAGAGAGCCTTTTGAGATACGACCTCACTGCATGGGATTCATGAGAAGTAATAGATCTAAAAATAATTAATGAGAACTGAAAAAGAGTACCAAAATTACTAAATCTTCTCAAAGTAATGCTTCTTTACAGGTTATTTAGATTATTTATTTTTCAAGTAGTTCAATATTTTACCCATAGAAAAATCATTCCAGTATTTAATAATTACTGACAAATATTTTAGAAAAAAAGTTGAAAATATATTAGCGAGGAAAATATTTTAGTGAAAAATAATTTACTTTACAGAAGGATTTAATAATTTCTACTTTACAGAAGGAAGAAAAAGAATTATTTAGCAATAAGTAAGTACAAAGAGAAAAAAGTGTATCATCAATGTCTCAAACTAAGAAATATAAATATATATCTATAATATAAAAACTCAAAAGGGTTGGAAGTAATTAATTTTTGTTTCCTAAAAATCTTTAACTCTAAAAAAAAACTTTAAGATAATTTCAATAAAAAAAGGTATGGCGAAATTAAAAGAAATATCAAGGAATGATTGCTGAAATATTTTCAACATTAAAAAAAATATCAAGGAATGGTTGATGTTTTATAATATCTAACTATTAATTATTTTAAATTTACATATGATGATAATCCACGAATGGCTTAGCGGGAAAATAATTTTGAACCATGTGGATGATTTATACATTTTATTTCATTTCCTTTGTAATAAACTTTATTTTTATTACTACAAAAAATGCAAAGACCAAAGAATTTGACGGAAATCGGAATGTTAAAAAACATGACGCCACGTTACCCTTTTCTCGATTGATGAAGATGTTATTCCCAATAGAGATTTACACTGATGAGTGTGCTCTCATTTTTACATGCACTCTCGGAGGCCGCATCAAAGCTTTCAAATGACTATGATTGAAATTTTTTCTCGGAACCTTACAATTTTTATTTCCCTCTTTCTTGTCATGGCCGCAAACCAATCATTATTTCCCTATCTTTTCCTTCCCATTTTCTATTATTTCTTCCTGACTGTTTACTTAAATTGTTCTTTGCAGAATTCATACCACCGTGATTGGGATAACTTCCGTTATCTGGAGCGCTCAGCGCTCATTTTCGCCTCATTCACTTTGCAGCATTTAACCCTTCTTTCTGTTATTCCACGAGTTTTTTTTTCTTTCCAAACTTCGTATCATTTCTCTCTCCGGGATTAGAATATGTATTTCCTTGTTATACGCCAGTACTGAGATTGGGTGAATGCATAAATGAATTTAAATATATTACCCGCCGGTAATATCGTCTTTTTGATTACCACGGTCTACCTAAAATATTCTAAGGAGTGTTCGGGTGTCGCCTTGCTCCCCTCAAAATTTTTAGAGATTAAATTTTGTGAAAAACTCGTTATAATTTTATTGGAGACCTTTTTCATTCCTCCGAAGCAATTAGGAGACCAATAGTTGGGCCTTTTTTATGAAAAAAGTTCCAACCAACCTAGTAATATAATCTCATTGCAATTTCAATGTTTAGGGAACATTTGATATTTTTCGGTGGATTAAATCTCAATTTTAGCGACAATTTTTGTGATTATTCCTTTTTTTATATAGGTTTTTTCTCGTCTGGTTATTTATTAAAAAGTAATTAAAATATTTGACAAAAGAATAACTTGGTTCTAATCTAAAAAATAGGGGTAATTCAACGTTATATATGCAATATACATATTTAAAGCAAGATTATAGTCCTAAATATAAGTAATGGGAGGAAAATATATTGTATTAATATATATTTCTGCAGAAAAACATGATATAAGTAAATTTAATGAAACGTGATAACAATTTCGTATTTATAAATCACGGGTAAAACACATATTAAATACCATATGTTAAATATATAATTTTATCGCATGTAGCATTGCATGAAATCTCTAAGGTAAATGTTAATTCACAAGGGGTGTCATTATTAATTAAAATTTAAAATCCAATTTTTCCAAAACAATTTCTATATACTTGTTTACCACTCTTGTTTTGATTATTTAAGGACAAAGGTAATTCCCAGTTTGCAATTCTCTTTCGCTCGATCTAATTATAAAGTTTCTTGCTGAATTATTTCAGTTTTTTCGAATGGGCATCAGTAATCAGTCGTTTGCAACCTACTTTTGGTCATCAAATGCCGGAATAGCAAAATGAATCCTAAGCTACCACCTTGGTATACAGAAGAGGATGAGCTTTCCTTCCTTACTATGCTTGAAGAAATTAATCGTTCCCATATGTGCTCGAACGTAACAACTTCTGGTTATTGGGTGATGGCACCGCCGGGGGTTATTTCCATTTTCATAATCGGAGTCACTGTAATATTAGCAGTGACGACATGAATTTTCTCCACAGAGAAATCACCACGTAGATTGCTACTACAGTTAATTTTAAGTCTGTGTATTTTCATTTTTATGAGACAACCTTTTACCAAATAGTGTACCGATTAGTGCAGAAGTATTATATCCTAAATGTGTACCCTATGGATTTAAATATTACATCATACTATTACTGTAATCGTTTTATTTAATTCATTCCATAAGAGATAAAAAAAACTCGGAAAGTAATGACTTCACAAAGCATTCAATGTTCTCTTATTTTTCTAAAAACGATCACTAAGAGACATTTTTTAGTTCTCCGTTGGCGATGTTTCCACAAGCATAACTTTTAACTTCGTATATTATAAAGTAAGAAGCAACACAGCTATTAATATCTTGCTCCTAGGCTTTAAATTACATTCATTTACTGAAAAATTGAGGCTTACTTAACTTAATATAAATATAATGCACAATAAATAACTATTATTTCATACATTGGTAGAAAAATGGAGTATATATATGGAGTAATTTGTTGATTAACTTTTATGTTGGAATTAATTATTTTTATCAATTTTATATCCATTGATTAATTGCATTTTATGTTCAAAGAGTATCTGGTAGAACTCAAATTATTCGAACACCATATAAAATACAATCTAAATGCGATACAGGGAATCATTTCATATCCTATTCTAATGCCTATCATGAGCCTTTTACTCCTGAATCACGAATATGTGAATATGAGAAAGACAGTGCGAGGGAGAGAAAGATTTTTCAAATATATTCAAACACACTCCATGTCCGCAGCTAAATTGGTCCTCGAGCTTAATTTGGACCGGCTTTCCACTTCTCCCTCCCTTATGACTTCTTCCCTATGTCCCTCTCTACAAACCCCCACTTCACTGTGAAGCCGAAATGGTTCCCGCATAGCGTCGGCCTCTCCGCTGACCCATCCCTATACCAAGCCTTTCATTTTCCTCTCAATTTAGTAGCTTAATCCCGCGAGTTCTCCACAAATATGTTACTTCCGAAAGTAATGAGGATCTGGTCCATCCTTGTTCGTATCCAGCCGTTTCCTCTCGAGGTGCCTCGAGATATGAAAGAAAACCAAGGAATGGTGTCATGAAAAATAGATATCCTTAATGTGGTTGCGATGAGCGGCCAAGGGAGAGTAGGCAGGTGTGTGGCTCCGGATGACGGGGTCGGATATAAGAGGCTGGATGCTCAATGTAGCACGTAATCTTTTGAGTTTCGTAGGGAAGGAACTGACAGGGGCGAAAATTCCGGAATCAAGAGGGTTCGCCGGGTCGATTTAGGACTAATGTGATTATGATTGGAGAAAAATATTCCATTAAAAACGCAGTTATAAGGACCAAACTGACATGTTTTAATATATTTCTACCTCTTCTAATTTTCTTTCAGAAGGTTTTCAACAGAGTTGAAAAGATCAAAGAGAACTAAGGCTTCAATGGACAATATTATTATTACTAATATTGGCTGTTGAAGCCTTGTTTCTATTGATTTTTCCACGTGGCCGAACTAGAGGTCCATCATAGCACGATCGAAAAGATTTATAGTAACAGTTATCCTGGAATGTAGATGATTTCATGACATAACTTTAATGCGGGAAGCATACATATGTATTCTGTAATGCCTATACCACAGGATAACCTGCTTCCCAGGTCTCCTAGGCTCAAAATATTTTTTATAATATATCAAAAAGCTATATTTGATGGTCGAGCAACAAATTATCCGTACAGAAAGTACATAAGCGCGCTATTGGTATTAGCTGCAAATATGCTCCTTTTAACAAAGTAGTTCTACGGTGTAAATTTTTAAAAAATCAAAAAAATTATTTTGGAAACCTAGTGATCATAATCTGACTGAGTTGGGTGACTAAGACCGTGATAGTGAGCATGTTCAGCTTCTTAGATGGAGTGATGGAGAAAACACATAGATGGAATTAACAAAAAGAGAAGTAATAACTGGGTCGTACAGAAAATTATAAACTATGTTGCACAGAAAATTACTATGACGATGGCAATTCAATTGCCTATCAAGCCAGGAGAGAGCTATATAATATGACTGAAGTTGGGTTACGAATAGGTAGGAGAGAGGAGAGATCAATTCAAGATTATTGCGCTGAAGATATAAAATAAACAGAATAGGAGCAAAAACAGACTGTCACAAACGAAACGTTGAAAAAGGTAACCAGTGATGATGCACTATTGTGACACAAAAATATTTGTGATCTCTTGAAGTTAAGAGTAATTTTTCAACTGGTATCATTACTTTAAACAATTACATAGATACGTTCTTGTCACTTTATATTTTCCCACAATTGAATAACCGTTTCTTAATAATAGAAGAAAACAGTAGTTAAGCGTTGAATAGTAGTTCACAACAGTTCCAGGTAGCAATATTATGGCATAAATAGTTAAGAGTATTAATCCCATTCCCCGGAGTTTACGTTGAATATGCTGCCGGTACATAAAAAAACATTGATAAATAAAACATGAACGTAAATAAATTGAATGGGAAAAATATAATTCAATTTAATTTAGCACACAGAAATAACCAAGAATTATTAATTATGCTACCCGGAAGAGAATGGTAGGCGCCAAAAGTACTACATCAAATGCAAATGATAAAAATTTGATGAAAACTATAAAAAATCGAGTTTTTTCTCTGAGCTGAACATTTAAAGCCACTAAAATAAGGTTAGTTTTCAAAATAATAAACGAAAAGGATGGATTACTAGAATAAAATATGCAACAGGAAAATTAACAAAGGCAGGGGAAAAACTACCTTTCAGACTGCATGCAACCTTGATAATTCTATTTCTTTTTCAAAAGTCACCGTGTGCCTCTGTGACATTTTGTCATCTGCATGCGTACTTTTAAGAGAGCACGTTTTAGGTCATAAAAATTAACTTACGCTGGAAAAATTAAAGAAAATTATTTTGCGAGATACAAATCCTTCCCCGGGAGGGCAAAGAGTTTTTCACGCAGGTTAATTTTCGGCATTAACTTGCGCGTTTCCACATTGGAAACTGTCATTGTTTCTTTTGCTCCAGGAAGACATCTGTGCACACACGAGCTTAGAGAGTTGAGGTCAGTACCACCACAGTTTGATCTCTGGCTTCACAATTCACGTTCATAAAGCGACGGAAATATTTTTATTTCAAACAAGATGAACGCGTCTCCTTTTTCAAATCCGTCGTCTCCCTAACCCCCCTTCCTTTTCCTCTCAAACCGGGTGTTTACAGCGAAGCTCAAGTCGACGTCAACTTCTTTTCCGGTGTCTTTTCTCCCCCGTGCTTCGGTGCGCGGTGAATTAAGGGGTGGGGATAATGAGAGAAGGGGAGCGGTGGGGGGGACGAGACGGTGTAGGGGATGAGAAGGGTTTGGGGATAAACAAAATAAGAATAAGAAAAGGAGGTAGGGGGACGTTTCCCCCATTTTCTTCTTTTTCACCCAACCGGCCAGCGAGGCCAGATGGTGGCACGAGAGCAGGAGACTTAGGAATAATTAGGTGGGAGGGATAATGGGGTGAGCGGGAGGAGGTTGCTTGCATTCTGTGTCCCTGTGTACGTGTCGTGTGTCTGTGTGAGATATCCAGCTCGCGCTGCGCGTGTGTGTTCGCGAATGCACGTGTGCTCGCGTGCTGTCCTAAATCCCGCTGAAGGAGGTGGACAGAAAGAGAGCGAGAGAGAGAGGAGAGAGGGAGAGTCTTTCTCTCTCTCTCTCCTATCCGTTCAAAATCTGGATATCCTTCACTTGCGGCATTTTAAGTGCTCTCCGGAA
>LYUA01000713.1:299160-310338 GCA_002093875.1 Calopteryx splendens
CCTTCCAGAACAAAGAATGGATGATTTTCAAGGGTGGAACTGCACTAATCGGAAAGTTGATTAAGCTCCATGCATTGGACACTGAATTCGGGAAAGATGAAATACTGCAATAGATCTTGAAAATAATAATAGCAGAATGAATCATATAGGTCTAAAACCTAAACCTGTGATGCGGGAAAGCTATTTACTAGATTAGAACTCTTATCTATTTTTTCGAGGGTTGCGTAATAACTGACGCGCATGAATAATCTGTCACTGACCTTGGTTTTTTTATCTCTTTATTTGACCGGCTTCAAAAATTAGTTAAAAATTTGGGAAAGGGATTACAGCCCCTGTCCAGTGCATTGTTTTGATAGGAATATTATTATTAATGGTAATCTACCGGTTAAGGGAGGTATCCAATGGACACCCTCCACAATAACTCTTTCTTCATTTTCGCATGCGTTCTACCACCCTTAATTCCATTCAGCAAATCTAATCTCTTCCTCCCTCTATCTCGCTTACCTAAGATTCTACCCTCAATTAATTTCTTCAACAACCCATCGCCACTCAACAAGGTCTACTTATAATTTTCCTGTCCTCTTTGGATTTATCCCAGTAGACTTCTTTCCTTTCCTAATATTCCAAAACAATCTTCGTTAATTTTCCTTTCCGTCTATTTCATCTATTCCATCCATCCTTCTCCACACCCACATCTTAAAATCCTCCAGCTTTTGCTTTTTTTCTTTTTTCTCAACGACCAAGTTTCCGAGCTATACAAAACCACACTCCATATTAACGTCTCCACCAGTCTTTTCTTTACATCCTTGCCTAGGGTCCTTGTCATCGATTCTCTCCTCGTAAAAGCTTCCCTGCCTAATGCGATTATTCTTATATTCTTTCTCGCATACTCGCTCACATTTTGACCTCCCAATTTAATATTTATTTTTTGTTTCCAATGTTTGGAGAAACTGATTTACTTCGTTTTCTTCTTATTTATTTTCATTCCATGGTGAGATGAGAGATGAGAATAAAACAAAGGTAATAAATGCTGCTCAATAAATAGGGAGCCTATGTTGAACCTTAACGTTTGTGAGCAAAACTAGAGCAGGTAGAATTGTTCCACTATGAAGATAGTATCTTAGATCCAGACGAGCAAAGCGGTAGGGACCTTAGAAAAAGAATTGTATTAGAAAAAGAAGTTATTATGAAGAGGAGAAAATTAATTACAAGAGCGTTGGTAAAGTGGTAGAGAAATGATTACTGAAAACTATGATATGGAGCGTACTACTATACGGTGCGGAAACTTTGGTTATTGAGAAAAAATAATATGCTCAGGTTGGTGGATTTTGAGATGCAGGGAAGGAGGATAGGACAGTGAAATGGACGGAAAGAAAAATAAGCGTAAATGTTCTAGTCTTGGTAGGAGAAGAATGAAATAGTTTGAAAAATTAAAAAAAACACCAGAAAAAATGGATTTAGGGCATATTGAGTGACAATAGATTGCCGAAAACTGTGAAAGAGGGGAGAATAATTGTTAAGCGGGCGTGGGGGAGGAAAAATAGACGAAAGGAATTAAGGGGGAAACTACAGAAATATTAAAAAATAAAGGAAGAAATATTCCATATTCATTTTAAAGCATTGGTTATTTCACCAGTAAGTGGCTTCGTGTGCACATTCAAGGTAATGGGAAGGTGAGTATCGGACTGAAAATATATGAATTTCTTCAGAATATCTTAATTTTCTTCAATCATTCAGAGAAAGTCTCCATGGAAACTATTTCATTTAAAATACAGCTCTCTTTTGAACAAATATGACTGAATCAACTTGCATTACATAATTGATCCAAAGTTCATGGACTTATTCAGTTTACAGCAACTGTGTATTTTTTAATTATTTTACCTTTCATACTTCCTTGAATAACTTTAACTTTTACAAAATGTTTAATGTTTTATTTAATAGGAGATCACTCTTTTAAATGCCACTCTTTAGATTATCATTAAAGTTTCATAAATTATTCACCCTCTCTGAGAGAACCTTCCCTTTGAGATCTCTGCTTAAAAGTCTACTTGCTCGGGGATACATTTTCCCTGAATTTAGTTATTTTGAGAGCATCACTTCACACCGATTTACTCAAGTAACTCAGCAACAGTTGAGGTAAGTAATAATCTTGCTTAGTTAGGGACATCCTTCCTTTACATATTTTACGTAAATAATTCTCGTAGTCGGTATGATGTAAATATGAGAAATGTAAATGTAAATACTATGAAGTCAACTTCGCTTTTCATGTGAGATATGAAGTCACTTAACAAATTAAGTACAGAATTTTTCAGGGAGCATTTATCATGTGCTGATCCTGTGCGCACGCGCATCTAAAATATATAATAGTATACAGAAGCGGTTGAAAAACCTTGCACTTTGCGAGAAGAATTATTAGAAGTTCTTATTTCTCCAACTTTCTTTTCATTTCAAGATTATTTTATCCTGACGTTGTGAAGCTTGTTAATTTTTTTTCACCCCGTGCACCAAAGTTCCAACTTAGCACTTATAATCGGAGTTTCCAAAAGTATGCTCCAACTACCTGAAATTAAACTTCATGGCAAACAACGGACTGTTTGCTGATTCCCTTGGGCAACCGCAAGGAATATGCTCTTGGCTTCTGTCAAGAGTTAGGATGGCGGTGTCACGTCCTTTTAGGAATCCACTATGTTTTTTGGCTAAAACATTGGCTAATGTACACATTTCGTAACACTTCTAATTTAAAAGTCACGCAATTGCAACCGAAAAGTCCATTAATATTCAGAAAAGAAAAATTTAGGTATGTTAAGGTGGTTATCTATTTTTTAAAATATCATTTAATGAATGAAGAACATAAAATTAACTTACAACTTTAATATTTACAGTTTTTCCAGTTTTTTTACCACATTCCAGATTTAATTTGTCCATGGAAGCATAATAAGCAGAGAAAATTGAATTTGTTAACCATTATGCTATCAATAATCAAGCATTTGATTAGATTATATTTCATTTTTACATTATAAAAGATACAAAAGTAGTTATGATTCTTTTTTGACGCTACGCTGCGTTCTTTAAAATGAATTGTTTAAGTTCTTTTTCCTAGTTGCTATGAATAATTTAAAGACAAATGTCTCGGGAGTTTAAAAACCAATACGATTTTGCTAAAACCATGATTTAATAGCGTATCTCAATAGATCGAGAGGTTCCGCCACGAAAAGAAATATTGAGGCCGAGAGATTAGCATTACTCGATTCCGTCGTCCATACACTGTTATGCCGACTCGCCTAGTGGCGGCAACCGGAAGTGCGTGCGGCTTTCGAGAAATAAATCATTCCCTTAAACGCTTGGCGTGATAATTCGTAAACCGAGACACCGTTGGTCTTCTACCCTCTCCCCGCAGAGCAATAAATACAGCTGCGAATCTGCATCCCCCTCTCTCTCTCTTACTCCCTCTTCCTACCCTTCGGCTCGCTCCCCCACGCGGCTGCCGCAGAATCGGAGGCTTCTAAGGGGTGGGGGTGGTTATAAGCGGACTACGGGGCGACCGCAAAAGAGCCCCGGAAAGGTGGAGGGGCGGTGGGACTTGGCGATGGCCATGTGGGTGCGGGGCGGACGGGGAGGCAGCAAGAGCGGCGATGGAAAAAGCGGCGACCGCCAAATGCTTGCGAGTTAACGGGCATTCCCTCCGGTTTAATCCCACACGCATCTAGGGCCTGGCTCTCGGCAGTCGGACTGAGACGACTACGTACCAGGGCCGAGAATCAGTTATCGATCTCTTTGTGTTCATAGTATTGGAGGATAATTTTAGCACAATCTGACTACAGGTTTAATGAAATTAGGAATTTATCTGATTTTAAATGATGTTTCTCCCCCATATTTTAATTTACTCAAGTTATAATTGTTGTGAATAAAACGTATTTCAGAAGATATTAGACCTTATAATACTTTAAAATAGATTACTACCCACTGAAACTAAAACCCTTGCAGCATATTCACATAGTGAAAGTTGCCTATTGTGTGGGGTTTATAAGTGTTTTATAGCCAACTAAACTTCCATTCCTCAATAAATAGGCGAAAATTTATTTTCTTAAGTCTAAAAAAATACTCAATAACCTTCCCTGTTTTTTAAATAGGCTTGTTTATTTTTTTTACTTTTACAAAGTATCTCACTACCTCCAGGGTTCTAGAAACCCTGTCAAAACTTCTGACAAACGAGATTTAAACATAAATCGATTCTTTATTTATTAGGTGCAAATTTAAATGAAATTAGAAGGAAAGGTCGTATTACTGAGGTGGTTATAAATAAGCAGTAATGCAAAGAAATTTAATAGAAACTCAACGCATTTTGGACTACTTATGAATTAAATAGAAGCATTTATTTACAAGGTTAATGTAGTAGCGGATGAATAAACAGAGTGGGCAGTACTACTAGTAGTACTACAGTAGCAGAAAAAACAGATTGGGGGAAAGACAAGTTTGCCAGTTATCGTCAGTGATTTTCAATTTATACGTCGAAGACATGGTAAAGATGTAGGCGGGGAACTCATCATATCGGTCAGATTTGTGGGCTATCAGGCTTTAGTTAGCCAATCAGCGAAGGATTTGCAGTCATTACTGTGCTCACTATAGAGTTAGTGGGATAAATATGGGATCAAAATAAATGAGAAGAAAATCAAGATAATGAGGTACTTGAGACATAGAAACCCTAAGCTAAAGTTTGTGGGCATAAATATGAACTGGTAGAGAAATTTAGCTATTAATGCAGTGTTTTGGAGGAAGGTGGGAAAAGTGGTACAGAAAATGTGAATAAGAGTCACAATAGGTTATAAATTATTTACAATGGGGAGATAATTGATGAAAAGGACCTTAGGCATGGATGTAATGAAAAGACTTGTGAAGACGTTGATATGGAATGTGATTTTGTATGCCTCGGAAACTTGATGACTGATTGAAGATGAAAAGCTTAGGTTGGAGGCTTATGAGCTGTGGATGTGGATTGTACATGGTGCAATGGGCGGAAAGGAAAACAAAAGAAGTTTTGTGAATGGTAGAGGAGAAGAGAAGCCTATTGGAAGAAATCCAAAGAAGGGAGGAAAAGTGGCTGCAGGGCGTGCTGAGTGGTGATTGATTGTTGAAGAATGTGACAGCGGGGATAATGTTGGTTAGGCGAGGTAGAGAGATGAAAAGATTAGCCATTTTGGATGTAATGAAATTTGCAGAAATCAAGAATTGTTATTGTAAGGGAATGTCCATCATAAACCTAGCCTAACTGTTAGATTACCATAATAATAATAACATGTAGTTGATGCTTTTGAAATAATAGTTATAAACCTCTCTCCTGCATTTTTTCTTCAACTATATATTTTTCCTTTAGCATATTTCGTCTCTCACTATTTTCAGCTGATTATAAATAAGTATAGCTTAGCTTTCACTTCTTATTAACATGGCTATCCTTACACGGTTGGTCTCTCACACTGCTAGCTTATGCTGCGGATAGCCTCGTAGATATTGCTTTATCGTGAGTACAAGGTAGACAAAGAAGCTTAACACCGCCAAAACAAAAGAAACGTGGGCTACTTTGGCTGCGTTTAATAGATATTTGAAGTTACCACATTTTAAATGGCAGTATTTATTTTAAAAGAACTAAGATTTCTATTTATCGATACGCAGGAAATTATATTATGCTTAATTGTTTAAAAAAAATTTATTATTATTTAGATGACTTTGACATGGAGACTAAGCAAGATTTATAGGCGCTAAGTTATAGATTTATGTGCATAAAATAGTAATAAGATTCTCTCTTCAGAAAAATATTCTCACATTACCTATTTCAGTTCTTCTTCTTGTTGAAAGTCATACTATCGGTACTTGATATCGAAAAATTAATATCCGATGGAATTCAATGGATAAAATATCTAATCCATTATAAAGAACTTTAAAGTAGTTAAAACGCAAATAGTGTCCTTTATAAGTTTTCCTTCCGCATTTCCCCAGGCTTTTACTCTCAGAATATTATTAAGACTCAAGGCACTTGGGTCATAAAACCCGCCAAATCATATTGATTCCCAAGGAAGAACTTACGTTTGCGAGAGAGTAGTATTCAGATGGAACGGGCACTCATCTATTTTAGTATTCCAGGTTGTTGACTGAGCCGTTGGAACTCGGAGAAAGTCGGGAAAAGTGACGGTGAACATGGGCCCGCTTTGGGAGGGCTAGTGGAAATAAATAAAGGGCCAGGAACTCTCGCTTCCCGCATGATCTATGCTGCTCAAAGGGCACTCCCGCTTCCCTCGCGTAAAATGGAATACCATTAAAAACACCTGGCACATAGAAGTACACTGCATTAAATTAAGGTCGAATCCGCAGCTATCATTTGGATATAATGTAATAAGCTATCGCGAGGGAAATGGTTTTGCATCATTAAACTGTTAAGAGGTGTTATATATAATTGAATATTATAAAGAAAGAAACATCTACAAAATATAAGTTTTGATAATATTTTTTACAGTAAAAGTTTTTCTGCTACATATAAGTAAGTTGAATATGGCCTATGGCAACTGTCATTAACCGTCGTGTACGCTGAGAGCCGTAAATGCCTTCTTTTTACATTTTAATTTCCTTCTTGAGCTTCTTTTCTTTTCTACTCTAAGACATGCTCTCTGAAATTTCTACTGCAATCTTCTTTCCCAATTACCCAACTTCTTTTTCAATTTAACAAAGGATTGTTTCAGGCTATTTTCAGCCTATCTCACACTTCTGTCTCATAATTAGACAAAGCGCTTCCTCTCCTCATGGCCTCTACCCCTTATTTCCGATGTACCCCAAATGACCTCTTCCCTTCCTCTAATATCTATAATCTTTCAACGCATTTAATTTCACTAGAATATACCATGCGCTCCATTGTAATGCAATAATCACTTTTGTGGAACTCCGGTGCGAGTAAAATTTCGTCGTGACGGATTAAAGGTGACATGCTGCCACGAAAAATCTGAAGCAAACGTACGCCGCGGCTGGATAAAAGAATGAGAGGGTGCGGCACCCAGTGACAAAAAAAGTGGGCTGGTGTAAGTGTGTGAGGGGGAGGGAGGGAGAAGAGAAAGGCAGGGAGAGAGAGAGAAAGGGAGGTATGCTCTGAAGCTCTTTCCATCCCCAGCCCTTTTCTTTTCGCACGAGTCACGTTGGTGTAACCGTGTACGCCAACAAATGGATAACATTCCATTATGACCATCTGCTCTAAAAGAGGAACGCTTGGGAGAGAGAGAGAGTGAGATCCCAGAAAGAAAATAATGATATTTTAAAGTTGGGTTCAGTGGGCCTCCTGGAAAAGGAAACTGTCGCCACTGGCTCCCGTGTGGATTTTAATGCGAAGGCGACACCGTGAAATGCTCACATGCCGAAATGCCAAAGGAAGGTTGTGACCCTACCCACATCGTGTTGAGTGAGTTTGATGGATCACACTCGATTGGAAATATAAACGTTCGATTTAATGGGCATCCCCTATATCCATAGTGCTTAAGGAGCTTGAATTTTCTTTCACCCTAATCTAATGAAATTTGCTGGAGTGAATGAATATTCTCTCTTGAAATTCCACGATTATAATATAAATTTTGTGTGTATTCATTTGTTGCATGGTGTAATGAGTGGCCTTTTGTCGTTTTATATAAAACACCTCTGCGGTAGAAATGTATCACGAGAAATGTATTGGAGAAAATTGCTAAAACTAAATCAGCACTTCGAAAAAGACGACGAAATATATTTTAAAGGAATTCGAAAACACTAAAAACTTATTTGGATACCAAGAAATATTGCTTCACCAAAGTTTCCACCACGAAAACGGAATTAAAAAAAAACGTTCATGCCGCTTTACAGAAACGGTTTTGGCGATAAGGATAATTGTAGGCTAAGGGCCAGATTACTTCTTTCTCCATCCGATTCGGTTCCTGGGGTTGTTATATACGTCCCAGATTGTATGCGGAGGAGCGTTTGTATTATCACCCAAATGACTTCAATCGCTAGTGATGGAATCCACTTATGCGTGTACAGATTTAAATCAAGTTCCAATATTTACTTTCCCATTGTGTCGGTCGATCTCATATTATTGTCACTGCTGACTCCCGAACCGGTCCTAGAATGAGAACTGTATCCATCAAATACGCCGGAATGATCCAATTTCGTGTATCAGTGAATGGCTAACGCTGGGAATGAGTAAGTGTACACATTCGACAATGACTACTCCCACTGCTAACTGATACCAAATGGATATAATCTGTTTATTGCCGTCATCCCAGAAGTCACTGGACAATCCATGAATCTCAATTTAACGGCTTTGTATACTCGTTTCGTTATTGATATACCCTTGAAAATTATGTCCAGCGATGGAGTATGTACACTGGTACACAAGGTAAGCTTTCCAGGAGTGAGAGAATTTCACTAGGCCGGCTTTATGGTGATAAGTTATTTTCATTTATAAGTAATATCGCTATTGAAACGAGAAATCCATTTTGAAAATAAAAACTGAGTTTATAAATAATTAATTTTATAAACTCCACAAATCCTCGGCGTTCATCCACGCGTGAATCAAACGTTCAGATATTTAACAAAATAGAGTAAAATATTTTTTTCAGCGAATAAATAAAAATTGAAGATTTTTTGTGACAATGGCATATCATAATTATACCTAGATAACCCTGCCTGGAACTACCACTTCATAAATTTTAATATTCGTGCGCGATAACACCGTGATATACTACCGTATATAGTTTCAAATTTAAATAATATTCGTTTTATGAATTAATTGAGGTCAAAAAGGAATGATTATTCTTATTCAAAACCTTAAATAGTGTGGATGTATTCTCCTTTTTCTAACACCCGACTTTCGAAAAATTAATTTTGAAAAAAATAAATATTTTCACATAATACTTCCACTTAGTAACATGGAGTGAAAATATAGTTTAAAATAGATTAATATACTCTATACTATCGGGATAGAGAAAAGTAGTTAAATATTTTACATTAAAATATACCAGATGCAGGATACTAAATATTTGCTACATTACTTGACTTTAATGTATTATCTATCCAAATTAATTGCTCACAAAGCTAATGCTAATATATGTTTTATGGAGAGTATAACATTAGTTTACAATATTATTCGTTAGGAATATTCTAAATGCAACGATATATTATTTATCTACATTCATTGTTTATGCATATTTCAGTAGTTAATTAATAAAGTTCACAGCCGCTTTCAATAAATGAAATGATAAAAATAGTCTTGTAATATTCATGATACCCCATGTACTGTGACTTAAAGTTGTTCATTAGTCGATTTATTATAGTTAAAATAAAAACACCACGCTAAGTGTGAGAAATGTCCTCAAAAAAATTTTAACATGAATTCTAATTAAAAATCTTTGTTAGTATGATCGTTTTTCCGTATACTATGGAATAAGAGCATAAGTCCTTGTAGAGAAACATTTTCCACTCACGTTTTGCTTCTATTATTTTCACATTACGTATGATACTGCTTTAGTAACTTGTCTGCTCTTTCAAACTTTCTCGAGGCAAAGCAACCAATGGAAGAAAAAAATGCCTAATTTCCTCATCTTCAATAAAAGGCTCAGGTTCCAGTAAATCATTAACGAGAGAAGAAAAGTATGCATGGATCCCACGAGATTGAGACGAGAATCCATCCACTCATACACACACACATACACACAGAAGCACAAGTTGACTCCTCCGGAGATTCGAAACCCCAACACATTGCGCGGAAGTCCAATGCTGTAAATCCGCCGACGTGACGCAGGAATCGGGATAACACGAGGAAGGAGACCAGGATGATGATGAGAAGAAGTTTCGAAGGAGGGATGCATTGGTGGAAAGGAATTCCTCTCTCCCTAACGATATCATCCCACTTCAAGTTTTGAATGGGAAACCGTACGTTTACCCAAATACACTGGCGATGAATAAAGTTTATTCCCATTCACGGTAGGATAGGAAGGGATTGGAGTGAGGGGGGGAACACAAATTGCGCATTCCCACAAAAAGTGAAACGAGGGAAGGGAAGCAATACGAGGGACCGTAAAAAGAAATAATAACGATAATAAGAAGAGGGATAATGAAAAAAAAGGAAGAATTTCAGCTTCATCCTTTGAATATTTCGAGGATTTCTTTGGAAAATATAAACTCCTCTCCAATTGGATTTCACTCATTCCAATGGAAGGAACGGGGCCTTCCAGCATCGAATCCGGGTTTAATTAGCTAATTAGGGGGGGGTTATACACAAGCGGGTCGAGGAGTGGGGGCCGGAGGAGCAGGGGGAAGAGGAGGACGAGGAGGGAGGGAGGGGCGAAGGTCCTTATGTGACGCTGCAGGATATGAGAGGAGAAGTGCCCGAATGTTCGAATTTGCGATATGCCATTCCATTGAAGCCATTCTCGGCGAAGTTCCCATTTTAGTGGAAGATAAACCTAGTTTGTTTCATCTGGCCGGACCATGAAATGAAACCCAAGAATATATCTGCTGCGAAATAGTGGGCATTCGTACCTTGAGCTTGGATGGTCTTTTTGGGAAGGAGCATCGCTCAATGGATGGGAAATAATTAAACTGAGAAAATTGGAAAATATCGTGGGAATAATGAAATTTGGCGCGGTCGTTCCCTACGGAAGAAGTAGGGCGACTTTAATTTCATTTAACAGAAAATGGTTTTAAAACACAAAAATTGTCACAATATTTCCAATATTGTGAATTAGTGGCAGTTAATCGAGAATTTCGTATTTCCACGTTTCGATCAATTCCACGGATAGTTTTCATTATTAATATATTATCTTAGAAAGTTACTTTGAATCTTGCGTTTAACCTATTCCAGGCAATAAGGAAGATGGATCTTTACACATGTGTTAGCTAATGACATGATCTCATTCATCCTCTACCTCTGGTAACTTGAACATATGAGTATGCGATGACTTCCTTCAAGAAGAGTTCTTTTAAACTGACCGAAGACCATAACTAAAATAAACAACCATTGAGCAAAAGCATTGTAAACAATGTACAAAAGCATTGTACACATTATACAATTGTACAAAAGCATTGTACACAAAAACACAAGTCCTGAAGATGCCAAAGTGTAGTGAAACATGTTGACTCGAAAATAAAGTGGTGAATTTTGCAAAGTTTATTTCT
>LYUA01000714.1:147253-162504 GCA_002093875.1 Calopteryx splendens
CCCCCCCCCCCCCCCCCCCCTCCTCCGCCCTCCCCCGCTTTGCGCTGACCGGTTGCTTTCCACGTCGAGCAAACACGAATATTTACGAATCGACCCGCACGAAAATCGATCATTTTAATGCGATTCCCGATTTTCAATTCCCTGGATACTTTTCGATTCGGCACACGTGCAACGTTTTGATCCAGAAAGGTTTCACAGATGGAAGAATTTCACGGATTTTCCCCTTTCGGAGAAGGAGATGAAGGGATCAAAGTTTTGCACCTCCATTGAGGCGGCCGCACGGCCGCTGCCGGCAATGTGACGCGGGCATATGGAAGAATATAGGTACATTAAGTTTCCGAATCGATCTCGAATTAAAACGATTAATATCTGTTAATATTCGATTGTAAAATTCGAATCGATTTAGCAGGAGCCATTTTCCAAAATCCTATGTTTTTAGCGAATCGATTCTCGCATTATGAATTAAAACTGACTTTCAACCATGAGCGGCCCACCTCCTCAAAACCCTGCAAATGGGCTGCAACTTTCTTGCAAGTTTCCATTCTACAAGGCTCACCTCAAAATGCGCAACCATCATTATTTTCCATCAAAGCATATATACGACGGAAAATTTTAAATACTCGCACCAGCAATATCTGTGGGAAATCCAGGTGCACTCGCACTTCGCTGCACACGCTCTCTATCCTCGGGCCAGCGTGTGCCTAATAATGCATGCTCTTAATAAAAATTCACCAAAACTACTGCTGTGGCACCCTAATATTATACCACTTCCTATGACAACTTATTTTAAAAATGGGATTGGCAGTATACTTTATTTACCACATTTGGGACATCCCGGTTTCACGAGGTAAATGCGAATGCATTACATACCATCAGCTGAAAGAAGCATAATAATAATAACGATGTCCTTTTTAAGGCGAAATTATGACCATGAACTCCTTCCTTACATTTAACTGTTTTACCATTCAACGTCCATGCCTAAGGTGGGACGTTGTACGGCGTTTTCCGTGAAGAATATCAGTGCCTTGCTACGCGTTAGATTGTATCTCACCCTTTCCCTTAGCTGTAATGCCATTGCCGTACTTGTTTAAAAATACAAGGTAAAGAACGAATCGGATTATTTTGGATTAGTTGTTGAATAAGTAAATACATTGTATTGTTGGGTAATAACAAGAAAATTGATTTCTCGTCCGTCCAAAATTGATTTCTGTCTCGGCAACGCGCCGAGCCATTCGAATTTTATGCGCAGTGAAACCTCCTCGGGCTAATCTCATTCTGACGCGACTTTTTGCGCATCGGTATCCCTTACACATTCCACATTCGTCATCAGTCATTATCCATGGCTGTCATTCAGGGCAGTCTGGTTTTCGGAGCTCGACCTTCACCAGGTACGAGATTAGATTTCAACTGCGTCTTGAGAGTAAAGATACGTGAATGACGCTATAGTACGAGCTAATGACTATAATGTTGCGTCGCCGGCCGAACGAACAAGCGCCAAGGCGTGAGGAAGCCCATTATTTTTAATGGCCCAGAACGCAAATTAGGTCACAACGAGGAGCTTGAAGCTATCACTACCGTCGAGAAGATAACTGTGGCAAAACCATGCAATCTTCTTTAAGATTAACACATGCGTGAACTTTGAGGAAAAGCGTCGGAAAAAAATTGCTTTAAAAATATTCATTGAAATCGCCTGAATTATTAGCATAAATTTTACGTCTGGCATTAATGAATCGTGATTCACAGTTATTTTTAAATAAAACACGTTTAATGCTCGTCAATGCTGCTTGTGTAAATGCTTTTCATCAATGTAAATACAATCCCTTTAACGACATTCAACAAAACACTTAATTATCCACTCAACCGGTTTTTCCAAGCATGGTGGTGTAATTCATATAAATATGATTTATTACTTTAATATTACTCTCGCCGTGGAAATGAAGTCAGTCATATAGAGATAATGACACCGTATTGGGTAATACCTATTGAATGGTCACCATTGTGAAAAAAGGCACAAATTTCCAAAACAAACGTTAAAATCATCAAGCATTAGGAAATTTAGGAGTGTTTCAAGTGAAAAATATAGACTAGAAGAACAACATTCTCAGTAAAACTATGGAGTTGGTAGTAGAAAGAATCATTTACTTTTGACCGAGCGAACTGTGACTCCACTGGAATTATTGTGGAAGCTCACCTTTCAGATCAGTTGGAATAAAATATGACATAAGTGCCAGTTTAGTGTGCCGCCGAGGATTTTTATGGCCACGACGTTATAACCTCCCTCCCGAGTGAGAAAACTCGGCGAAGAGTCGCGATTATTACCTTCCCTTTTTAACTTCCCAAGGCACTCGAGTGCCAGCGGTGCGTGTGAGATATGGGAACGGAACATTGATCCAGAAAGTTCGAAAAGGAGCTGAAATTACCTATTGTGCAGTCACTCTAAACCTAAGACGCATGAAATATAGGACACCATATTGATAGTTTGGCAAGGAAGACATTTCCACTTAGCAAACGAAGAACACATTGCAAATTCATTCGTCAGTTTCCTTTGAAGAGATTAAAAATTTCTGCGTGGTAGATCATATGAGAGATAGACAACTAATCGTACAAACGTTAATCAAAATACATCCATACGTGATATTTCCGATCAATATGTAATAATCAGTACATTAGACAAAGTTTCTAGCCATCCAATTTCGTCTCGTGGGCGGTGTTTTCACCGAATACTTAGCGCATATGCTGTCGGCTCAAATCCCGACTTGATTAGGGAAACTGTGTGGTGTTCATTTGAGCGTTCATACCTTTTAAATTTGGATACAATTATATAAATGCCCGCAACCATCGCAGCGCTCAAAACCCAACCGTTTACTACTAAGCACTCCTGGACGTTGCTCATGGACGGCTCTCATGCTCGAGTGGCCACTCCCTACGCTTACGATGCAGACACACCCGCCTCGGATTGAATGAATGATAATGCATCCCCTCCTTTTCGAAAAGAGGCAACCTGCAAATTGCAAACAAGCGTGCCGGCCCACTTGAGCAGGAGAGAGCCTTATGGAGAGAGTTCACCCCCATCCCACACCCCTACCCCCAACTCACGGGGCAGTCGGCGTTCGAGCATCGGGAGAGTGAAAATGCATATGCCCACGCCGCGCTATGGGGGCGTAAACTTAAGAGCTTAATACGGACGAGTGTTTCAACTACGCCCTCGGAGGGAGGGTGAGAGACACGGTGTCCGGTCAGGAAGACAACGCAATTACATTTGTATTCATGGTCGGAGCATAAAGAACACGCACTCCACCACACTTCTTCATCCCTACCCCCACCCACTCAAATCCCTTCCCATCCCTCCCTCGAGGGTCCAC
Organism: Calopteryx splendens; assembly: GCA_002093875.1. Lineage (NCBI taxonomy): Eukaryota > Metazoa > Arthropoda > Insecta > Odonata > Calopterygidae > Calopteryx > Calopteryx splendens. The sequence goes on from LYUA01000714.1 coordinate 150,616, forward strand.
CACCTATGCAGCCCAGGAGGCCGCCTTCCCAGTGCCTAGCGCTGACACCAGGGATGCCACATGCCCAGCACTGCGCTGAGTAGTCCCTCCCGCAATGCGACCACTCGCTCCGCTAGGGTTTAAAAAATACTCCGGCGGTTCATTTCCAAATCCAAGAATTCAACATTTTGTTACATTTGAACACTTTAATTTCCCGGCAATAAAATATTTCCAGGGCAAATGGGCTCACTGGAATTTATCGACCGCGCTCAAACTAGGATTTCAGTGACAGGAGAATATACATTTCCCTTCTTAACATGCTGAGTTCGAATTATAATCAAAAGAACTGTGATTTTTATGTGAATGCATTAATGTCCATCTTTTTGTTTTTCCATCTGTAATGCGGCGGCCTAGTTGGTAGAACATATGGCTACAGACTGGAGGTGAGGGTGCGATTCCTTGTGACTTTGAACACATACAGCTTCATACAATCCGTGCTATAATTCGGCCACCGCATCTTCCTGGGAAACCGCAGGCGGCACAGGGAAATTAACTGGATCATGTACCCTGATGTGGAATTAGAACCCTGTGAACCTGACGCGAACACTGACGAAATGCTTACTATGAAGTGACCTCTGTCCCCACCTACCAATCCATAATTCGGGCTTGTTACTGTGGAGTTTTTCAATAACTGAGAAGGGAAAGAGTTTTCACTTCCAAAACGCGCGAACTTCCTACATTGAACCCAATGTCGGACGTTGGGTGATCCACTTATTATTGGAAATATTTGACAAAAAATCACGCAAGACAGTCTGGAAACGTGGCAAGCCTGGTTGACAAGTTCGTTAAAAGGGAGATTCTTCTCAAGAGAGGGATGAAATTAAAAAAAAAAATAGTCTCGGGAGACAGCGCTCGACCCCTCTCGGTAAAAAACAGACGACGTCAACAAAACAATAACGGATGCGGAGACGGCGACTAAAACGACCATCTTTCCGCTCCGCCCGAAACAATGAGGGGACCGAGAGAGGGAGGGAGGTGGCGTCGACTCCCACACCCCTTCCCACTCCCACCCCCCCGGACACAGACAGACGGACGCCGCCGGGCTAAAAAAGTTTAAAGCGCGCGCGCGCTCGTTGCGGGCCGACCCGCCGCGCCGTGCTCAGCCGTGTCCCGACGATGGAGGGAAAAAGGGGCAGGAGGCATCAACTCACTGAAACAATCGCGAAACGCGAGCGAACGCGGCGCGATCCCCGCTCGGAGACTCAAATGAATGGCTCGCCGTAAAAAAAAAAAAAACCTCCCTTTTGCATCATAAAAGAGGGTGGAGGGAGAGACGGGGAGGGGGGGGACTCACTTTCCACATTTCCACCCGTAAACACCCATGACCTACACACACACACGGGAGAGGGAGACGGGGGCGGGTTCCCTACCCCGCCGCCCCCCCCCTCCCCGACCCTCTTCCGCGCCCCTATTTCCCCGCGAATGGGCGTGAAGACGACCCGATCTAGGGTGCCGAGCAGAGTGGTGTCGGGCTGGACGGATATCTCCGACTTCCAGGATCGGCCTTCGGTGTAACAAGTGGGCAACGGCGCACTAAAAGGGGTGTGGCAGCCTGGAGACGTGGTCCCCAACGTTGGGTACGCGATTCGCTTCTGCGGGACATCCCAAGTGACAGAAAAAAATGAGGAAAATGAACAGAAATTTGGGTTCGCCAAACGCAACGTGGGAAAATATTCTAATGAAAAAGGTAAGGAGAGGTGTTATTTTTCGCTAGTTAGAGTTCATCATGAGTAAGCCTTGAGCATTTGGGACCCTGCGCAGAAGGATCTGATCTCGGAATTGAACAGGATGCATAGGAAAGCTGCTCGGTTGGTGGAAATTGGTTATGATGGATTAGAGAGCGTTGTAATTATCATTGAATGGCCTTAAATGGAAGCCACGGGAAGCACGAAGATTGCATGTACCACTTAAACTGATAGATAGGTACAAATCATTCGAGTTCAGTGGTGACACAGAAGAAATGACATTAGCTCAGTACCACGTTGGAAAGCGTGACCACGATGGGAAGTCGAGGGAGATTTGACTGCCAAAACAGATCCTATGACATTAATGACCGGTTGCCTAACACCCCAATCCATATGCCTTCGTGGAGGTTTGCAGGGTAAGGCGTACTTACATGTAGTTCATATTTAGAAAATTTGAAATCATTCATTGAGAATTAGTGTTTCTGGTCAAATAATTCATTTTAAGCTGAGCCGGCCTAATTATCTGTTCGTTGGGGATACATGAGTACTTATATATTAAGATAACAAGCCAGGAATACCTTATCGTGATACCAGGGGCACGAGGGCCACCAGAAGCGTTGGGAGAGAAAATAAGTATCAAGATTTGAATTTGAATTTCGTTCGTTGCATATTTTTTTAATGGGTGATTAAGGACATGATTCTATTTTTTTCAATTTTGGTGGTAAAGATGAGTTACAAAATGAAATTAGAGTTCTGTGCATAGAATAAAATTAACACTTCATTAATTCACTGGGAAGCGTGACGAAAGTTTTAATGCTAATATAATTCGCTCTAAGAGGTTAGAACTTCATGGGATAGTAACTTTCATGTGGCTAACTCAATTTCAAATTATTATTATTAAATCACACCCCAGCCGGATAGAATATAAATCCAAAAAATAGACTCCCGGAGTTCCATCCATCATCTAAACACCTAAGCATGAAATTTCGACTAATTTGACACATCATAATCAATTTCATCAGATCCCACGGTTCAAATAATTTGACCCTGGGACTGTGGATGAATTTCGTTGTGTCAATTTAATTGGCGTGAGCTTAATTTAAATTTATTATAACAATAAAATGTTTCTCAATATTTATTGTTTCGTTAACCCTAGTCACTCCATCTTTTCCCATTTTATTCTAGGGGGGAGTGAATTATAGAGAAGTAATTGGGGTCTCAGAAGGCATATTGCATACATTTATCCTCTTATCTTCCCCGCCATCGTTCCTGGCCACACTCCTCACCACCCTCTTAACCACCCTTTCGGAATACCCAAACGCAAGGTTACGAAAGGATGGGTGGATATTCAAGTGGAAACGGGGGTATAGAACCCGCATGGAGAACCCACGGAATTTTTTTCAACAGCACCAATAAACCTAAAGGCTTGGTTCCGCTTTTTCCATCAGCTTTTAGAGCGGTGTTCCTGGCTGCAACTCCGGTGCACCTACGATTAATCAAACCGCAAATGAATTTGTACCTACCTACATGTTTCATTCAATTCTGCGACATGAAACCGAAAACAAAAAACTGTCTCTTTCTTTAGGAACCAGGAGACAAAAAAGGAGGTAAATTATTCGCTGTAGTTTCAAAGTATACAATAGCACAGGATCCAACGTCCTACCTCGTCAGTGCACAACAATTCGAAAATACTATGATTCTGCTAACATAATTTTCTCTCTGAAAATTTATCTCACTTCTTCTCAAGGGTGGCAAGAGAAACTTCATTTAAATAGTTTCCGACGTTCAAGGTTTTTGGGACAAAAAAAATCACAATTTTTCTGAGAATTACGCAACGACCACCCCAAAGTCCCAGTAAAAAAAATCCAATTTTGATTGAATAGTGCATGGATTAAATTCATAATCGGGAGCATATTCAGTTCTCGGCGGAAGGTTTAACATTGTGAAGTAGTAGTAGTCCATGAACATTTAAACGGAAAATATGCAAAAAATTTGGACTTTGAATGAAATGATTTCGCTAGCTTCTGAAAAACGAACTCGACAGGATATGAAGCTCATCCATAATCCTCCGTAGGGCACTCAAACAGGCAAGAGAAAAAAGGTGCTTGTCAGAACTGGCGAAAGGGCTCCCAGTTGAGCAATTTTGCATTACTCGATCGCCGATCAATATTGTCCCCGTTGGCAATAGAGCTAAAAATCAAGTGCTTACAAATAGAGAAAGCTTCACCCAATCAAATATTCATCCTTATGCAGCCTATGTTTGCCACATCAGGTGCTAACATTTAGTACCTGATGAGACTGCCACACACCCTAGTACACCTTGTAGGAAACCATGTAGATGTACAATAATATCTGGAGGACGAAAATAAGCAGGAAAACTAACAAAAACAATATTGACTTGCTTCCGTATCCTGATATTAATTTTATAGGCCAACTTCGTGGTTTGAAACTTAAGTCAACTCATTTTTCGTATTCGAGTAGTATCGCATCACGGAAAAACTTGGTCATCGACGAACCTTGGCGTTGAAGAGCTTCTTCGACAGTAAAAAGAACTAGTGGCGATATCCAATCCCAGCCTTGTGTATTTGGCTGGTAAGAAGATATATTTATATCTTGATTCCTTACCACACATTGGAGACGGTTCTCTCATCTCGTATGGTCGATGTGTACTTCCGGAAAACCTTCCACTGAATCGACTGTATTCAAATATCACTCACAACTTTGTTCATGCGGAATTTGAATATGAAAAAGTAGACCCCTCTTATGGACAATTCAAATATTTGGGAAATGACCAAAGTTCCTGGTTTCTCCGAGGTGCACCTACTTTAATATATTCACTCCCGAAACTTGACCGCGGTAGTCCATTACCATCGAGCTCATTCCCGTGATAGGAAAAATAATATTTGATGCTTAGATATAAACTGAATAAATCGAAAGCTGTCGGTATAGTGGCCTTAGATAGCTTGAATTTTGTAACCTCTTCGTTTGATTCTAACATTCGTGCAATGTATTATTTTAACGGTGCATGTCTGGTGTGGAAACACACACTGCCACACACCCTTGTACACCTTGTAGGAAACCATGTAGATGTACAATAATATCTGTAGGAGTGCACCTTTATATGCTGACATTTTTTACTACCTTAGGCAAATAGTCATTCATATTTTATGCTTACCTTAATAATAGAAACAACCTTTCTGCCGGAATTTACACGCCTCCTGATCTCTTTCAACACCCTGCCGCGGAAAATCGGTCAATTGAGCGATGCAGTTGGATGCCTAGGAGTGCTACTCACTCAACAATAAATCCATATCCGATACTCCACTTGCTAGTTAAATCGTTCTTTGACTTAGTTATGTTACGCTGAGGATTATATCTCGGGAATTAGAAACTCTTTATACCCTTCACCCAAAACGAACCATTTATTCGGCAATTGGTGTTTACGGGCAAGAGTTAAGAAGTGGGTCGGAAGCATTTGGTGGCGCCTAGCCGCATCGATCAACTGAATGATTTTATTAGATCGATCGGCAATTAGAGCAAGGGATATCAATCAAAGAGAGTGACCCACGGCCCAATATGTGGTTACCGACTGCACTGAAAATGTTTGCTCGACACCAGAGTTATAACTTCAATATGACTGGAACGTCCTGATCCTTTTGCGCTCTAGCGTTCGGAATGCGGTTGAGTCCCCAATCGAGCCATGAAAGGTGCGAAAGTGGTGAGGCCATTCGAGCAATTTACGAGTCGGCCTCGTGCCTGAGCGTCGGTCGTCCAGGAGGAAGGAGAAAAAAATATTCATCGTGGGAATAAGGAAAAACGAGAGCAGGAAAGTTATCACAGTCGACAAGAATGCGTTAGTTTTATATTGCAGTTACAAATATTAGTTATGCATAACCATAATAATAAAAAATGGTTCCAATGACCTACAACGGCCAAGCAATACGTACGAAAATTATCCACATCGTTCTCATTAATAAAAATATTTGCTCTGTCTTGCCAGAGTCGCACACCAGTTATCTACTCGGCTGAAGCCCAAATGAATATTTTACGCTCCAACGAAATTTTCAGGAAGCAAGGTGATCGTTGGTGTAAGAAGTTATTTAACGAGGATCTTTCCAAGTACTAATAATTCACCGACGTTCCGCTAAACTTAAAAAAAAGAGCTTTAGGCAATCCTCTTCCTTCCCGCTCTCAGCCGTTTCCGTTCCCATCATTCATTACCGAAGGCATCCTGCAGAAACTGTAAAAATTGTACTTGCTGCTCTGAGTATTAAGAAATATTTAAGTCGTCGAAACCGCGATTATGAGAGGTTGAATAAAGAGTGACGATACAGTTTTTCTTCGAATAATTTATCGTGAAAAATGTATTTTAACCTCTGTGTGCCTTGCATGCGTGGAAAAGATGTCATTGATTTGTATCCTGTATTGCGTCAGCGGTAACTGGTGAATTTGAAACGTTCAGTTCGCCTACGACCACGATGGAGGCAATACGCTGCATTGAAAGTTTTCTCTCACCTGTTAAATTCGCCTGCCGAGGACTATGCAATGATACGGAAGGCGTAACAAGAGTCCTTTTTTCTCTGTAGAACAACTAGATGGTTTAAAGTGTTTACAGAGGGGAGACCATCAATTTCAAAGGAAGGTGGACCCGGAGCTCCAGTCACTGCTCTTACGTAAGTAAACATTAACACATCCACTGCCATTTCATGAGAAGATCGTCAGATAATGTTAAAAGCCCCATCAGAAACATAGAAAATTTAACTGGGTCAATCCACACTTTGGTAACAGAATAATTGCACATGAGACGTGTTTGTGTGCGGAGGGTTCCGAGACTGCTCATACCCGAGCAAGAGGACTCTCGCGTGCAGGCTGAATATCTCGAGAATATTAATGTGAAGTCTGTTCCTAATCATCCCTATTGTCCAGACCTAGCCCCATGTGACTTTTTTCTGTCCCCCAATGTGAAGAAATACCATCGTTGAAAGCGTACAGTTGTCGTAGGCGATCTGATCATGTTTTCACTTCCATTGACGCAATACTGGAGTCAAATCAATAAACCTTTTACCAAATATACATTAAAGCTAAATCTAATGATATAAATGAAATGAAATGTGTTCACAATAAGTTATGGGAAAAAAAGACATGTTCAAATCTTTACTGAACAGTCCTCACAGAATACAGGATTATTTTTTAAATGCACTTTGGTATTATGCTCCACTATACTCAGTGTTCCAGAATTAGGAATAAAACTTTAGGCATGTGATACTTATGGAGTAATGAATTGTGATCCTTTAAATTGCGAGTTGGAAAAGTACGCTAAGCACAATTTTACACCGATTTCCTAAGTGCAGTGAGGGATATTCGGGGATTCTTAGACCCAGTTAAGGCTGATATTACTAAAAATAGAGAAGAAAATTCAACTACTAAAAGTTGAACCAAAATGTTGACTTGGAGTAAAACGGTGAGTAGTCCTTCTAATTTTTGGATAAAAACTCACGGATCTTTGTAACGATACACGAGTGTGCACGGCAGCTGGACGAGGCACTGAAGGTTCATTGTTTAGATCTCAAGGTAACGAAAGAGATTCATAAATCGGAGAATTATTAAACAATCCGTTTTTATTAGTTTTAGTGAAATAACAGGATATAGTGTTGAGTCCTTAATAACCCTTTCTCTTATATCAATTCTCAGCTGTTACACAAACATCTATTTATCTACGTTCCCATCGCAAGAAAATAGGATGCGTGGTTAGACCGTTTCCCATACATTCCCTTAGGATTTTAATACATTCAGATGCATCCTTGAACTGCATACGTTGAAAGTCCCCCTCCTGATATAGCACCATCTGTCACAGCCAAGATCACGGACAAATCAGAAATGGTAAACGATGGAAGCGATAACATTTGAATGAATTAGAAACATCAATCGCGAACCCATTTGTTTTGTTGCCTGCCAATTTTTTTACAACTCCTTAGATGCTCAAATATTGTTCCAGTTCCCCGCAAAAGGGCCGGCAAAATGAAACGCCTGATTTATTGAAACGGATTTCACGGACGAGTGTCAACATTCGTCAAGGGGCGCGCCTAGGGGTGGGGTGTTTGCCAGCTTGGTACCGAGAGCACGTTCGAAGGCGATTACCACGTCTAAATTTATTAATGTAGGCACACTTGAATAGAGGCGAAAGCCAATATATTCTATTACAATGTGCTATTTGCGGGAAGGGAGAGTGTCGTACGACATTTCGTCCAATGGATCACATGGGTTGCGGAAAATGCATGATAACAGAAGGGAGAATTTATGCACGTACATACCTAATCGTATGTACCTACTTAATCACAAAATTAAGTGAAAGGACGATAGATTTAGAACCCATAATCTAAATTGGTAGACCCAGTAGGGCTTCATAAAGATTATACATAGGGTAAATAAGACACTTTATAATCATTGAAATGCATGAAAATGACTGATTAACCATAAATCACTGAGTTAACTACAAAAAAATGGACTTCGAAGCCCATCATTTATGTGAAGATTGCGACCCAAGAAAATACTGTCGGGAAAACGTAGTTATAAATAGAGAAAAATCAAAGAGTTAGAGTAATAAAGTGAACTTTATCAAATTAAAAATGTAACTATTACATTAACTTTAATTTGTATAATTAGTAAATGTTTTATCAATTATAATTTGTATTTAAATTTCTAAATTAACTTAGATTTACTTCTCATATTATTTTGCAATAATCGTTGCTCATTTTCCTTCTACATACTTTTTTAAAGGGTTAATTTACTCAATCCGAAAAAAATTAAATTTCTGTGCAGGTCAGTTATAGCACGAGTCTAGCCATATACACAGAGGGCTTGCCAACATTAAAGCCTCCAAGTACCTTCTTACGAAGATTCCTCCAATGATCTCTCCAGATATTTTTTGTGGAATTTTATTGCTAGATAAATAGGCTTCAATAAAGTCCTCAATTCGCCAATAAGATGTCCGGCTTTTATCAGCGCTAATCACCTGTTTCGGAGACGTTTACCCTGTAGGTGACCTGGGGGTCAACAAGTATTCTGTTTTGAAGTTGACAAAGAGAAGGCATCACCCTTTCCGCCACGAAGACAATCGTATGGCTCTAATCTAAATTCGAATACCCCAGATAATCTGAACATTTCACAAGAGCGGAAAGTTTTCCGATCGGCAGTTTGAATTATGTACCGGCCGGGCCTACCCTATCCCTGTAAAGGGCGCTGAGCTTTCATGGATATTCATAATGGAAACTACTTTTTACATTATAAATACTACCATAGCAGACCTAGTTTAAAATACAATAGCAACTTTTCAAAAAATAATAAATATCTTGCACAATTTAAGAACAAAATATGTTCATAGCTGCGTCACCAGGGTTCGCTTAAAGGATGTGTTTATCGTTACATTAAGCCATAATACAAACGTGGAACTGTAATTATCGTTACCCAGGGGTTCAAATTAAATTGTATATATTCTTGAAAGTCTAGTCAAAGGATCTATTTAAGCTAAATTTAATTTCTTTGCCACTAAAAATAAACTTTTTACGATTTAAGAAACATTAACGAGTAAATAATGAGAAGTAACAGGACGAAAAATAAATAAACCTTCATTATGATCAGCATCATAAAAATGATTAATTGTAGTGAAATATATTAAAATCATTTATGAAACAGTTTTTGACTCATCAATAAAAAAATACTCCTTCAATATAGGAAAAAGCTAAAGGCAGAAACGCGTCACGGCCATGCATTAGAAAAACCAATCGCCGAGGAGAAAGTAAGGGAATATAAATTCCTTCACAAGGGAAAAATACAGAAATAGTGCTTCATAGAATGATTAAAAACCATAATGTACATTCTAAAAAATTAGAAATTCCACTTGAGTCATTATTTCTCTAACTTGAGCAACGTCTGAGGGCTGTAACAGTCCTTACGATAGCTTTCGCTGCTGAATGACGATGCATTTTACACAATTAGCACAAATAGCGAAAACCTGATTTTCATTAAGACTTGCCTCTCGAATTCACTCTTGGACGTACGAAGGGATTAATGTTGAGGAACGACTTCAGTGACGCACCACCAGGGGAACCTGATATTATTTCAGTTATTATACCAACTAATTGATCCTTTAAGACGGTCCCGTAAACCTTTACCTATCGTTGTGAACTTTTAAAACACTTTGCAAAACGTACGCTAGCTTTTGCAAAACATTATTTCTTTTTTCTGCTCCTTATGCTTTCTATCATGTTATTGAAGTTATTAGACCAACCTGCTAACATCTTCATCACCATGACCCATCTTCACATTCCCACCCCCAGAAACTCAACCCGCGAATTAACCCTTTCCTCCCTTGGTATTTCTCACCATTTCCACTTCTGATTAATACCAGGTAGGACATTCTTTCACATCTTCCGAGACGATAGCCTTCTTCCTCTCTTATCAAATCGTGTTCCTCGTCCCATATGCAACTTTAGCCTTCTTCAAATTCCACCTTTTCATTTCCCAGCACAGCCTATTACACAAAATTTGCAAAATATTAAATACATGGCCTCTCAATTTCCTCCTCCTAGGCCTCTCCTTTTCACCCACCGTTTTTAAAAACTCCCTTAAATCAAAGGAAAAACTAGTCTTCCACTACGGCGTCTCCTGGTTTCTCATTTCCCTCCTTGTGCATTTTATATAGTTATTTGCCATTTATCGTTCATTGTTGCCTATATTTGACACTCTGATTTTTATTTATTAATTATTATGCGAGCCAATGCAAAAAGTCTTTGCGTCGTTTGTTGTTGCTTTACTGACTAAATAAATACATTAATTAATTCCATCCGCTTCAAAGTGCCAATTCTCTCACATTCTTTTCCCCACTCGCTGAATGCTCTTGCGGAACCGTCTTCGTCATCCTATCACCTCTAGGTGTTTCCTCAACCCACTTTCTCTGTCCCCTCACTACTTCCCCCAACGACTTCCACTCACCGCCGACCGGCCAACACTCCTTCGCTTGCCGTCCTTTCCACCCTCCGTACCCACGCCTCAAAAGCCGCCGAAGGGAATAGGCGATGAATAAGTCATTAGACGACGCAGGGGCAGGACGTGCCCTTCGAAACTTCGCATCACCTAGGACTCCATTGGGTCCAGCACCGTCCCTCGGGAGTACCGAGGGGAAAACGGGAGGTCAACGACCTCCCACTGGTGACCGTCCGCATCTGTGTCAAACAGCAAACTGCGAATCAGGCCTCGAGGAGGTGAAGGCGCCACCCGACGACGACCATTCACACCGCCCGCACCATCCCCTCTGTCGCCCTTGCTCCCGCACCTCAGCTTGGAGACCGCACGCAGTCACCGGAGGGCCGGGGTTTGATTTCCGGTGATGCCTCTTGGAACCCTCAGTTTCACCCAAGATGTGTATTATTTTTCGGGTACCAGCAGTAGGACCCTTTAGTGTCCACCACGTCCCTTTGGAACTGGCCACCCTACCCTACCTATTGTGCCAATTTCACAGGCCGTTGGGCTTAGTACTGGGTTAGATCCATCCTTACCTACCAAACCGACTTTCGGGTTGATTACTGTGATTGATGGTATGATGTAGTGCCAACGTATCTATCCCTGCGATGTGCCTGGTACGACGATCTCAAGATTGATAACTCGTACTTATGCATAAGCAGAAAATGGCTATCTCTCTGCGTTCCCCAGAAGAATATTTATTATTTTTCTGTTTTGGAAAATTACACATATTTTCGAAAGACGAACTGCTACTTTCATAAATTGCGTAATAAAAAAAAATGCCTACTCCCGGCATACAGTACTTGCTCGATTTTCTTGTAAAACAACCTATGCAAAAATAAAACACTTACGAGAAAATTACAGCCCTCTCCCACAATTTTAGGTTTCCGTTTTCCGAAATTTCTAGTGATCGCAAGCCATTTTTTGTGCGTTGTGCTATTCCATTTCATCAATAATACCATTCACCAACGAAGAATATCTAGATAAGCGTTTAGCTTATGGAATGAAAACGGTATGTTACAAGAAACTCCTCGCGAGGTGCAGTTATCTTCAGCATATTTCGCGTTTCAATATTTTTGAGTCTGTTGACAGGCGCTCGACAGTAGCAGGTGGCGTGGTGATGCCACGCAAATGCATCAACGCATTT
>LYUA01000714.1:261933-273938 GCA_002093875.1 Calopteryx splendens
GGGGGGGAAAGGGGGGGGGGGGGGGGGGGGGGGGGGGGGGGGGGGGGGGGAGGAGCGAGAGGAGGAGAGTTGGGAGGAATAGGACGAGTTGGGGAGGGTGGCCGAGGAAGGCCCAAACGGCCGAGCAACCGTCTTGAGGATGGGCTGACTCGGATTGTCAGAGGGATCCTCTCTCCGTATTTGGTCGCGAATCGGCGGTGTGGAGCACCTGCGAAGTGCCCTCCCCCCATCTCCCTCCCCTCCCTCTCCTCCTCCCCTCCCTCTCTCTTCCTCCACTTCTCCTCCGTCGTGCCTGTCACCAATATCCCCGCCGCGATGACAAAATCCTTGCTGGCGAGCCCTTTTTAGAGGATGCTCGGCACGTGATGTGGAAACGGCAGCGAGGCGTCCTCAAATGCTTGGCTCTCTCAGGCAAAAGAGAAGGGCTTAATTGATGAAATCGGGGGTGCTTGCCCCGTGGTGAATTCGTACTCACCAGTGGACGAACCCAAATATTTTACCTAGTTCTAACGACTATTCAAAGGACGGTCACCCCACTTACTTCCGAATACCCATTACGCCTCAAACTTAACGTTAAACTAATGCATGGGTACTTTTCGAGAAGGTGGAGGCTTATTTTTTTTTCTGATACATTAAAAACAGATTCGCGAAACTCTCTGTTCGTTCTCACTATCTGATTTAATAGCTTCTTTGGGAGTTTTTTCAACTCAATGATAACTATAGCATAATCCTATAAACATACCAGTATTTGTCTTTATGAATTCTTAATTTAAATAATATCCCTCTTATTGAATGAAAGCTTCAATGATGGTACTGAAAGAAATTATTATTTTAGTACTACTCCTTCATGAAGATCAGAGTTACAATTATTTTGCACGTCAAGTGATGTAATGTGTGATTATGAACAGGTACTTTGTCGTTTCTATACGCTGGACAAAAATGTACGAGAGAATAATTATAAATTTCGGTAGAGGGTAATGGCATTGCAAGCTATAAATTTAAAATAACTTATGCAGTACTGATGTGAAATCGTACAATAATTTGTTCATCTAACTGAGATAATCGAACAAACGTTACTTTATATCATAGATATGTTGAAAGGTTCCATTTAATATAAGTACGGCAAAGACGAACATTTAATATGAGCACTGTAAAGAGTGCTGCATTCATTAAAGATCACCGGACGATGGCATTAAAAAGATTCACTTACCGTAGCTGCTCATGTCAACGATCTCCTTGAAACTACCCTGTCTTCTGTCAAATCAAGCCAAAAATCCAATGGGGTGTAAACCCCTTAAACACACATCCTTGGTAGTCGTTTTCCGCAAGCTTGTTTATCACTTCCTGTGACTCCACTCAACTTTCCTCCATTCTTATCTCCTTATAACTTTCTTATCTATTCATTTTTTTTCAACTTCGGAAGCAGGAACAAATAAAACGTTCTGCACTCTATTGGGCAGGAGGTATGATCGCCTCAACCTCGTGGTTATCTTGCAACAACATGCCAAATGGCTCTGAGGGTACGGAGGCTTTTCGCCTTCAAGATTCCACGTATTGCTTCGAAATTTGGCAGGTGACTTTCTTCTCATTCTTCCGTGTCAACTTGGATAATCTCTATGTAAAAACGGTATTGATTGACTTCCAAGGAGGCAAATAAGCATACAAATAATTTTCTTCCAATTAAAGTAAAATTACCATTGTTTAGATTTAATTTTTATCTGCCTTGACATCCTTGCTCCAAGAGATTCTATAAATTCCCACTAGTTGGACTTTCATATGCAGAGACCAAGCTTTTATGCCCAGTAACCTACGTGACCTCAACGCAAACATAGTAGCCTTGCCAAAGAGGTTAGGCTCAAACTTTTTCGCCGCGATGCGCCTCAAGAATAATTCGTTAATTATTTTTTTGTGACTGGTTTTATGAATGATTCCCAATTATCGCATAGGCATCGTCGATAATTTTACGTCTGTCTTCGTGGGATAGTTGATGAATACATTATGATGTTCAGCGTATAGTAGTCCTTCTATTGGCAGATTAGGGCGACCGTTATCACAAACCGAATTTCTACCCTCTCAAGTCAAAGCTTGGGTACTGCTTATAACTTATTTCTCCACAGTTTAATGATCTAGTAGTACTCTGAAAAGCAGTAAAAATAAATAATTCTTTCTCAAACACTCCCATATTTATACTAACGTGCAATTACTCTGTGTTAAGCAAAGCAAGTAATATATGGATGGTGGGTGTCTTAGTACTCCGGAAATTTACCGAACACCTTGGGACAGACTCAAATTAGAACAAAAATACCTATATTTAAAATAAAATAGGAGGGTAATTTTCTTGAACGGGCTGATAAAAATAATTCATTTTTAATACAAATGAAATGGTCATGAAGAATTCAATTTTAAGAAGCCATTAATGAGGACATATCGCTGTATATTTTTCTCTGCACAAAATTGAACCAAATTTGAAGTAGAGTATCTATTCCACATTCAAAACGGATGAAAGTGTCTTGAAGGTAACGCTCCTCGAAAAGCCCTATAAATGGTTTGACTCATTTAATAGGAAATGTGAGGCAGGCGGTTAATCAACTGGAATTCGAAGCAGAGTCGCACGATGAACTAGTTAGGGACCATCAGAGGAGAGCGAGAAAAGGGCATAAATCGGGAACGGAGGAAGGGAGAGATGGCGAAATATGGAATATGCTGAGACAAAAGCAGACATAAGGAGACGTATTATGGTCATGATGGCTATACCCCCATCCAACACGGGAAAAGTGTTTCTGAAAAAATTCCTCCAGATTAGGGAACGAATAACGGTTCCCACGTGCAATCAAAATCAAGAAGACGTGAAGTCCTTTTAGCCAAGTACGCAGGTTACTGTTGCCATCCAGATCTACGATCTTCGATGCACCGCTTATTATTATTATTTAAAGTGTGCAAATAAATACTTGCATTAGCGAGGAAGGACCTCTTTCGTTTAACGTAAACAAACAAAAAAATGATTCAAAAATTTAAAAAAATGCAGCAGAAGGCAGCTCCTATTCCCTAAAAAAAATGTCATGAGAGGGTCCAGAGTGTCACGAAATCGATGCTTCATTCGGGATGGAAATCACTAGAGAATCGAAGACTGAACGCTAGATTTAATTATCATGTATAGAATAATTGCGTGATTTTCAATGCAACATATATTAAGTAATCTGAAATCCACACTACACAGGAAAGTTGGAAAATGATGATAAAATAGATTAAGAGGCTGTCGCATCGATAGATTCGAGAACTGGTTTTTCTATCGCACGATTCACGACCAAAACACTAACAAGAAAACTCTAACAACTAAAATCCATGCGTCCTAAATACGGACCACCTTTCTCCACCCCTATTAATCATGACTGGTGTCCTTACACCCCATGCCACATTCCCTTGCGATGGCTTGCGGGGTATTATTTCGATGCACCTCGAGGCTTGGTTTTTACACTAATCATGATATAGGTACTTATGATAACATGCCTGTTACTTTTTAATAGAAAATTCAGAAGCAATGCTTTACTAATCAAGCTGTACTACTGAACTATGATTGCATACTACTTATACAAAGTGATCCTGGAGACTTTATGCATGTTTAGCCAAGTAATGTGACACTAAGCGATAGCATTTTTCTCTTCAGGTTAAAAATTTTACCAACACCAGATATAAATTGCATTGAAACCATTTGATCGTCATGTAGTGGCTAATATAAATATATATAATGAACCATTAAAGAAGACCATGTTAATCACATTAATCATAATTAATGATTAGTTTTAACTTAGATCAGAATTATACAGCGGAATAATATTTTAAAATGTCATGCAAAGTTCATTTGTTACGGCATGGGTAAGTACAGATAAAGGCTGTTTATTTCACTTAATTTGGATATTAGAGCGTAATAAATGACAACCAGCGACCGATTTGTATATTTTTGAGGCATTCGATCTTAAGACCATTCCATTTGTATTTATTAATGAGGAGTAATGAACAGAACCAGAAATGTATTACGGCAGTGGTAGTTTTTTCGAATGCAATACATACCAGCATTTGCGTATCTTTGCGTAGGTGCCACGAAAGTGAATCCTGGCAGGTCAGTTCCAATCAATAAATCCGAGATATTTGAGAGTTTTCGAGGAATTTTTTTTGAAGGAAAATATTGATGGAAACAGGATTTACCCTGCTTATTCAATTTAAGAATTACCTCGATTATAACGTTAATTGGAG
This sequence comes from Calopteryx splendens, assembly GCA_002093875.1. Lineage (NCBI taxonomy): Eukaryota > Metazoa > Arthropoda > Insecta > Odonata > Calopterygidae > Calopteryx > Calopteryx splendens. Next base: position 266,185 of record LYUA01000714.1, read on the forward strand.
GCTTACACATTTTTTGCACTAGATTATTTGAGCAAGATTTAGTGAAAATATTAGCAGTTGCCGGACTAAAATCATTGGCATTTTGATTCAGCAGATATTCGCAAACGCATAGTAACTCGGGCGGTTTTTTCAAATGCTCCAATAAAACAAGGAAAATTCACTGAAGATTAGTTCAGTCTTGTTCTGTGATATATATCACTCATCTTCTCGCCCCGATACTTTCAAGGTATGAATGTGAATTATAAACCAGAAAAAATGAAAAAGAGTCTTAGGCATGTACATTTGAATAAAGTAAATTACGCCCAATGGCAAGATGGAAATTAAGTTTTAAATTATTACGCTTAAATTATTGACTAAAGTTATTTCGATAAACCTACCCTATAAAACTATTTCCTTATGTGTGTGTTCATTGAGATATAGGTATATTATAGATGCGCAAAACGTTTTATTAAATATTTGAAATGGGAGCAGAACCCGAACAACCGTCCCGAGGTCGCGTGTTTAGTCTATTGGGTACAAATCCCAAGTAAGCCTCACCTATAGTTCACGCGGTTCGATTTTCAAGTTGCCAGAGGTTAGTGGAAACCAGATGATAGCTCGGTGAGGGGAAGAGGAACTGGCCCCCCTAGGATGTCGAGGTGCGCTCAACCCTCGCCCGACAACCACAACATTCGCGTTATCATCTTGAGGAAACTGGAAATCCGACAAACACGTAAGTACAGCACCTCACACAATGGCTATCATACAGAGAGTGACCCACGCGGCGACGTTGCGAAAATTCAGTCATACGCAGGAAGGTATATACTTTGGAAATTGGCACCGCCTTACCGTCATGGCTTAGCACGTGAAAATTTAAGGTCGGATCCATTTAAGACAGGCCTCCTATCTAGCATCAATGGTCCAACGACTATATACACAATGCACCACCCTATCTTTTTTCCAAATTATTTTTAACCACACATTTTGAGTAAATAACCTGATTTTTCAAATACTCGATAGTATAAAATAAATACAATTATTTCAAAATCATAGTTATAAAATAAGAAAGAATAAGTTTGCGATTTGAGCTGATAACTATTTGCTGTGCTAATATATACTTCTAGTATTAATATTTTTTTATGCCAGTTATCATTTGTAGGCATTTCTTCCTCAATACATATAATTATATTCGTTTTCGATATCTGTCTTTCTAATTTACCTACAATTGATGATTTTTGTTTCCGGGACTTTCCGTTTATTTTGTGATAAATTATTTATTTAAGGCCGTGACGCCACCAAAACAGTAGTGTATATCCTTAGGCAGAACATTACACAAAGGAGAAAATCATGGAGAATAAAAAAGGAGGAACAATGTAACTACGTCCATTCTTGTCGTGGAATATCAACGCTAGTGTTACGCGCTAAACGGAACGCGAGTAAAATCAATAAAAGAACATGGGAGGTAGCGAAGGAGAAGGAGGCAAGTAAGATGGGAGTGACATCGGGTGGGCATGAGACGACCAGGATTAGACGTCGTTCGTCCGACATTAGCGATGCGGGACCTATGCCATTTCCTTCTGGGGATCAATACCAAAATTACGACTTGCGGCAGACGTCGGAGCTTAACGGAGTCCGAGGACACGCGCTTGTCGGGGGCACGAGCCGCACTCACGGCTCTCCTCCTGACACCCTTCTCTTCTCTACCTCGTTTATCCCCTTATGCTTTCCATCTACACGGATAAATCCTTACGATTTTAAATTTTAATAGCTACATCGGGTGACTTCATTGGTTTTCTCACTATTACGGCTTTTTTTATTAGATTTTTGCTTTCTCATGATGCCGCAGAAATCACAAAATCGCTCCATATTCGTAGGCGAAAATCAAACGTAACTCAAGGGTGTCCCACTGGGTATTGTCATATTTATATTGGCCTAAGCTAGAGTAAGGTAACTTTATACCATTTGCATAACCTTAGTAAAAAGAGCAGGATGCAGGACTACACGTTACAGTTCTGATGAATGAATCTGACATTTACGATTATATCCGACATGGTACAATTTATAATCAACGGGAGAGTGAAAAGAATTCACACATGTAAACTGAGGTTAGACGGTTATGCATATGAATATCGACTTGCCTACATATTTCTGAAAGATGGAACGCCAAAAATAGCGCATTGAAATTGGACACGAAATCGTCGTTTATGCATTAAATAAATGCAAATGATAAGATATTAATTAATATATGAAATTTCTTAACTTTCCACCGTGCCGCGAACATCATGAAATATTGCATACAAAGAAAAGAGAAATGGTATTACAAAATAATGCACTATATTTTTAACTCAAATTCATTCGAGATTAAATCGAATAATTGGATTTGTTCTCTGAATCAAGACGGATGTTTGTCATAAGCACTGGGTGCCTCAGCAAGGTCCTGAAAGCGGTTACTTAATGTTATGAGCGAGGAAAAATGAAGTTGTTTTATCTTTCAATGATGAATCGTTTCCACCAAGTAGCGGCCGATACCGTCAACTAGCATTTTCGGAGAATATCAAAGACAGATTTTAATGGTGCTTTAGCTATCGAGTTAAATTCGTATACTTTTCGGTTCCCCGTTTAATGGCCGGAAATGACAGGTTTGTCAACGATACCGACTCTGGTATCTAATTGGGCATGGTACAAAAACTCTTAAAAGCAAAGAGCACCAAGACTCGGACGTGACTTGAGTCTCTGGAGCACCTGGATTCCATGATTGGCACAGCTAGTAATACTCCTATCGAACTACAACCCTCTCTTCATAAATCACGTCTTAAAAAAGAACCACGAACTAAATAGTGCCTAAAAAAATTCCTAATAAAATTACTTAAAAATATTCCGGGAGCTCCTATTCCACTCTTTTTATTGTTTACTTTAATTTTCTTTTATTTCAGCGACATAAAATTCTTTGAAACGTCCCACAACCCCTTTTTACTTTCCGATCGATTCAAACCATTTCAAGATCAATTACCTTGGTAATGACTGCAGGACGTTGAAATCGACGGCAGAGAATAAAAATAGTGGGTGGAATTTTACTGCCCATTGTGCGAAAGCAATTTATAAAAAAATAAGGTCAGATAGAATCAAATGAAACCAGTGCGGTGCAAATGACTTGGTAGCACTCACATATCCAAAAATAAATACCATTGCAAGCTATCAAGAGGCCCTGCAAATGTGAAACCACAACGTTCAACGCGGGAGTTACCAGAAAACAATATTCCAACATACTTCGACAATGGTTCACAAAAATAAAAGCATTTTTTCATGCGTCTTGGTCCACCCTTCTCCGATTCGGCACATTTTCAGATGTACACGACGGGAAATGGAAGGAAAAAATTTATAGATATCTACTATTATATACCTCGAAATAGAAAATCGGCAGGAATAAAAAACGTAATTAATAGTACAGTAGTTCTGTCTTGTAAAGTTTTAGGACGCTGTTTAAAATTTCGTGGTAATTTGAAAATATTTATTTCTCATGAAACTCAAGTCAAATCAACTATTCAAAACTCTTGAGCCAAACAAATAAAAATATAATTATACTGTTTATTTCGCCTGATATTATGGAGAATAATTTTCTGTAAAACTTCAAGTAGGCGGAGCCCCATCTTGTGGCAGAGAGCAATTCCGAGTGATAAATTAATCCGAAAACTTTTACAGAATGTCTCAACGAAAACACTCTTCAATTTTAACCTAAAAGGAAATATGTGTTCCTACCATTAAACCTCTAAACGTGGATCCATTAAACGGAGAATGATTAATTCACCTACTCGCAGCCATTTTGCTAGCGTGCTGGAGCTTTTAAGAAGACGACGAATTTTGATGAGGTCATGAATTAGTAGTACGTGTGCCTTTTTTAAATCCACTGCTAGTTTGAAAGGATCTAACCCAGGGGATACGTACAAAAAAAAACATTTTGGAAACTTTTAAGAAATATATCATTCCTCAGGGAATAATTTAAATTTCTACGTTAGTTCGGACCACAATTCAAGATCAACATAAATTTAGACGCCTTCATAGAGTTTAGGTGGAAGGAATTGAATCGTAATATTTGCCTTCATGCCACCCAAAGTAGGTTGCGAAGACCAATTACCCCGCCAACGCTAGCAATGCTTGGGGCGAGATGGACGACCCGCACTTTCCACCTCCCTTTCTCCTTCACGTGGAATTCCGCCATGTCCTTCATCCAGAGATTTATCAACGCGTTCCCCTTCGCCTACATCCCGGTTTTAATTCCTGAAATTCCTTTCCCCTTATAGAGCCGGCAGGGGACGAAGAAGAGCGGGAAAAATATGTCTGCCACCCCGACATAAGGCTTGGAAATCTTTCCCCGTGAGTCAGAAATCGGTGGGCTTCGGCATCCAGGGCGGGCGGGGAAAGGGGCCGAGGGCGGAAGGAATCGATCGGAAAGGAGTCGCGAAAGGCGGGATAAAGGGCCGCGCGATGGGAGGGGGCAGAGGAGAAATTCTATGTGGGAGGCATAGGGCAAAGGAGACGGGGACTGAGTGTAGAAGTATCCCTCAGAGGGACGGCGGGGGCAGGAATTTGGAATGAGGGGGGATTCGAAAGCTTATTCGGCCAACGATTACGATCGTGGATTGTTGCTTGTACCTATGAGTACTGTTCTGAGAACTGGTTGGTATCTTGGTAACTAGTTAACCAAGGGTCTTGATACCAGTACCTAGTTTTCTTTGTCTTAAATACAAACTACTGAAATTTGTAAATACGTCGATATCGCAGGGATTGGTACCGTTACCCTGTTACCTACCCAGGATTACCCGAGGTAGAGCTACTTAGTACTTCAGGCGCCGGAACCTAGTTTTCCCACCCCAGGTTCCAATTCTAGGTTATATTGTGTATTCAGGTATTGCCCTGCCGTAATATAGAAATAATTCGCTGCCCCCTATGGAGTTTTGACTCCCCTCTTCATTCGAATAACACTGCAAAGTTCACCCACGAATACCCATGAATAATTCCAATCCCTCGGAAATGGTGTGGTAGATCGGGCGTGAATCGGTTTAAGACCCAGGATTTTATTTTCGAAGGCAGTGCGGTTCTTTTTTTTTATGGGTTACCGCTTCGGACTTGAGAGCGACGTTTGGAAAGTAATTGAATAACGAACATCGGACGAGAGCTCAACGCGCCACGCTCATTACGTCTTTCTTTGAGAGCTGAATAACGTTGGCGCAAGTTTCACCTTTATCGAACCTTTTTTCTGATTGAATTACCCACAAATTGAAAATGACGATGCTAACATCAGCACTAGCGATCCCTCGCAATGCTTACTCAAGGTCATCAATTTTCACTTTAAATGTTTCCTAAGATTTCAATTACACATTTACCACTCACAACATACACATTTACAACATACACTTACTTTTACCACTCTGGAGAGTCATCGGGAATTAAGTGAGTTTCTTAATCCAATATCTGTCAATCTTTTTTTAGGGAAGAAAAATCAACAGCTAAACGCCACTAGGGACTTCCATTTTACTTTACGAATGACATTACTGTGGAATAGTTGGTCAACAAATTTCTTCCCCTGAATTGTTTCGACTGATCACACCATTTACAATGACTATTCAGTCATTTATCTACGAATACCTTCAGATAATTTTTCATCATTAATTTATCGCTTTGTACTTTACTTGTACCCCAAGTTCTACTTAATAAAATATTACTCACTTTATCCGACCTTCTGGTGCACTATGGAAGGGCTAAAGCAAAATTTTGACGCTTTATTTGATCCATCATGATTTTTTAAATTTTAACTAGTTGCCTTAAATTTACCTTCAATTCTTACTCTATACGAGTCAAACTTCATTTTCTGGATTAAATTGATTCCAGCATTATAATGGCCGGGTCATTTTCCGACAGTAAAACTATTAAAACTCATTCCATCCATACATACTAATAGAAGACAAAAAAATTTTCCTGACCATAATATTTCCGTTTACGGAAATCAAATTATTTGCAAATTCTTGTAAAGATGTTAACCTTATTTCAAGAAAATATTTCTAACTAATGACAATATTAAGAGCAAATCGAACGACTGAAAAAAAATACCGAAATGAAAAGGGAATTTTAAACTTGGTAGGGTAAATAGAGATATAAATATTTCCCTCAATACCATAGTTAAACAGTTAAGCTACATGAATTACCTACATAGGGTGCACAAGGCACTGGCCTCCAAGGTTGGGTATCCCTGGTTGTTGGTGGTTCCTTACGATGTAATACGCCAAAAACATGTGCGTCTTATTGTTAAATCAACTTATATTTGCGTAAATTAGATTGTAGTTTTTTCCCTGGATATATCATGGTTTAAAAAAATATTGGTTTGAAATCATACTGACCGCCGTAAAAGTGCATTTAAGAGACGCCAAATAAATGAAAGTTTTCCATTTCTCCCTACCCCGTCGGAGTACCCTGGTTTAATGGTTTCATTACCAATCTACCATACTTAGAAGTGGCAAAGTAAATACGTGAACTGAATGTGGCCACGTGATCACTCGTTTGTAATTAGCAATGGCAGAGCTTTATACATTTTTGCATTCACGAGTAACTCTGCATGTGCCGTTTCGATTGCTCATTCTTTGTGGTTCCATCTTTTTGTGCTTATTTTTATCAACTAGTAATAGTGAATTTTCATTATCAATATTGCATATACTTTGAATAAGAATTTGATTTGATCAATATTTAACGAATTATATTTAACCTTTTTACTGCCAGCTCATTTCGGGTAGGAAATGCGAAGGCACTCTAAGGTAGATACTCAAAGTATATTTGGCGTTTAGGTGGATGGAAGAAGTATGGGAGTTAATCCCTATTTTATGGAAATAATAAATAACAAATTTGTAATTATATGCGTAAAAATTCAATATTCTAAGTTTATTTCATGTTATGATCTGGAAAAATATCATATACTAGTTACTTAATGGTATTTCCTGCTGATATAATGTAGTTTTCTATCTATTTTTACATTTTCTTGATAGTAAAACCATTTTTGTAAGTATGAGAAAACATTTTAGTTGCTTGCGACAAAACAAGGTAGGACATTCGAGCCAATAAGATGTGCACAGACAACATACATCTTAATAATGGGTAGGAACCATCTTAGTAAGCAACACAGACAAAGCAGAAGTCATCATCTGAGACAGAGGTTTTTAACTGGTAAAAAATGTCGGCCGATAGATCGTCCTGCTAGGAATAAAAAGGTTAAATTTTACGAAATTAACCCTCACTGCTTCAGGCTTCTTTACCAAATTAACTCTGCACAAGGTTCAGAAAATATCTTTCAATAATCCAAAGTCGGACATAAAGTCGACCTTGAAGAGCTCGCCTTGATAGCTCAAGGAGGCAGATATTAGTGGGGATGAATGTTTCCCGCCTTTTATTGGCCATGCTTGCGAGCGCAATTCCAAATGCGAGGATAGAAGACAAAAAGTCGTCACCGACGGGAGTCGAACTGAGTAACTCACCCCGGGGCGCGGAGGGGCCTCTCCCCATACGTGCACTCACTCGAGAGGGGGAGGGAGAAAGAGAGAGAACGAGACGACCCTTTTTCCTTTCTCTTCCGTCCTTCCCCCTTTCCAAGCAACCCTCCCTCCCATATTCGCTAACCTCGATGCTCTCCCTTTCCCTCTCTCTCTCTCTCTCGTCTACGACGGGGAGGGAACGCCCATCCCTCCTTCCTCAGTCACCCCCCCTCCGCGACCTCCCGCTTTTGAGAAACTTAC